>JAADXW010001072.1:0-12342 GCA_023337975.1 Phytopythium ostracodes
CCCCCCCCCCCCCCCCCCCACATGCAGTTGCCGTTTTCCGCCCCAGAACCCAAGGCAAAGGTCGGCCTCGAGAAAGGACGACACGTTCATGTCACCAAGCCCGCCAGTATGAAGGGGAGCGACGCAATACAGACGCAGATCAACAAGGCGATCGCCGCGGGCTGCTTACAGGCGGTCATGAGCCTCTTGCACCCGGGGCTGATCAAGTACGTCGAGTTCCAACGCGCGCGGGTGGCGCGGGCCGACAGTAGCAGCGCTTCCGCAGCACTCGGGCGGCGGCATAACCGGTATGAGGGTGCGGTTGGCGGCGGCGCGGACGATAACGGGCCGGTCGCGATGCATGCGGATCAGCAGACGGACATCTCCACGCAGCTCAAGTACCTGCGCGACCACTGGCGCTCGCACCTGCGCTTCCACGGGGGCGACCCGCAGCTGCCGGTGTTAGTGCAGCGCGCGATCTTGTACCGCAACAAGGTGTCGCACCAGAGCGCCATGACGCTACAACAGTACGAGGAAGCGATTTCGACGTACGAGAAACTGGCCGAGCTTATTGAGTGCAACGTGCTCATCCGGCGCCAGATCCGCGAGCTCGTGGACAAGATGCTTTCGTTCTCGAGCATCTCAAGAGTCACGTCGGTCATGGCGTCAACTTCAATCGCAACGGAAGGTGATGGAAACTGCGCGCGTGGCGTCCAACCGGAGCGAGAGCCTTCAGAGGAACAGTATGCGGCTCCAGCCACTACGACGCCGCCCGTGTCTGTCGAGGACCCGCCCGACTACGAGTCTGAATTGGAAGAGGAAGAGGAGGAAGAACATCGTGACGACAAACCGAAGTGGGAGGGTCTGCGGTCTTTGGGCAACGAGAAGTTCAAGGCAGGCGAATACCAAGCCGCGATCGACTACTACACACAGGGGATCGACATTGCGCCGAATGAACCAGTCCTGTTCAGCAACCGCGCGACATGCTACCTCAAGCTGAAAGAGTACGAACTCGCGCGGGACGATGCCGAAGATGCTCTGGACCTTGACACCGACATTATCAAGCACTACCGACTCTTGTCGGAGGCCCTGATGGGGCTGAAGGAGTACGAGCAGGCGCGCGAGATTTGTGAAGAAGGACTTGCGCTTGATGGCAGTGACAAGACCTTGCTGTCGCGAAAGAAGACCGTGTCTACAGTGATTGAACAATTGTATCAAGAAAAGGAAGCACAGAAGGCGCAACTTCGCGAGGAGGAGCGACGACAAGCGGTAGAAGCATTTAGAGCGGGCCAAAAAACCGCTCGAGGAGCATCGGCTGAGCCAAGCGCGAACAAGAATGGCGCGTTACCGAAGGGTACAACGCTGTGCTCTCGTAACGTGAACGCAATGGGAATCGCCGACCCCATCAAGTACGACGACATCCCGTTGAGTGACATTGACGTCCAGCAGCACGACACGCAGCGCTTCGAGTTGTATCGCACCGGCGTAGAGTATTTCACGGAGGCTGGAAGCCTTTGGGCTCAGGCCATTCGTCTGCGCTCGTCTGGAGCCGGCACTGACGCCGTCAAGAAGGTTGTCGAGAAGGTGATGCTGAACCTGAAGAGCGCCGGTGAAGCTGGCGTCGCAGCAGCGTGGTATCGCATGGGACTTCTGTACAGCGGTGTTGACTACGGCGTTCCCCTCGTTGAGGACCTTGAGATGCAGGTTGACAAGTTTCACAAAGCTGCCGCGTGTAAGCCCTTTGTGCAGACGCCAAGTGGGCGAATCCGTCGCCATTCTGGTGTTGCTGAGGCCGAAAATGAGCTCGGCGAGAGCTTTCGCGACGGCAATGCATCGGTGGGCCGCAATTTGGACCGGGCCTTTGTTTACTTGTTGCGTTCGGCGGAGCATGACTTCGCGATGGGTCAGTTCAACGTCGCAAAGGCATATCTGAACGGCGAGGGCACGCCAAAAGACCCGGAAGCTGCACGTTTCTGGGCATCGCGAGCTGCACAGCACCGACTCGCGGACGGACAGGCGCTGTTGGCACGCATGTTTGAAGAGGGCATCGGTGGCCCGAACGACATGTCACAAGCGCGCGCTTTGCTCGAAGCTAGCCGCAAGAACAAGAAGATGGAGCTGCCGGCGGTCCGCAACATGACGAAGACGGAGCTGTACGAGTGGTGGCTGTCCACGGACCCACACGAAGGTACCCAGACAACCGATTACCTCGAGTATCTGAGTGACGAAACCGGCCTGTTCGAACGACAAGGGGGAAGCGAGGAAGTACCCTTCTCGACGAGCGTTGAACGGATCTTTCGGCCAGTTACGGCAGTGGTCAAGGCGGAAATCGATATGCGTGCGAGTGGAGGCGGCCTCACCGCGTCCAATTACCTGATTTCCGAGCGACTGGTTGGACAAGCGCAGTCCCTGCTGGAGGCTGGCAATGCCGATGAAGGGCTGAATGCTCTCCGACGAGCTGATACTCTATGGGAACGTCCTCGAACAGCGTTTCCGGCGAACTTCCTAGCGGCAGCTCTCAATGTGGCGCGTGTGCGTTATGAGAAGAACCAGAAGAGCATCGACGCAGCATATGCACTGGGGCGCTGGGACATTATCAATCCCGAGGACCAGGTCCGCCACTGGAAGAAGTGCGCCAAGTTGAATCCTTCGGAGCCGTCGTTCCGCTACTACCTGGGGGTGGCGTGCTGGGACAGTGGCAGGGCCGAGGAAGCGCACGAGGCGCTGACAGACGCGTTGGCGATGAAGCAGGATCCGCGCTGGCTATTCATGCTTGGGGTCTCAAAAATCACGAATGGGATCGAGGCAACGTACTCGGTCAACAAGGAGTACATCGCCAAGAATCCGCCTGACGAGAAGTTCGTGCCCGAAGCATACTACGCGCTGGCCGCGATCCATATCTCCAGGATGGACTTGCAGATGGGCCTGGTATACTATGGAGTTGCACAGGCGGCCGAAAGCTCCAGCATCCGGTTCCCAGCGCTGTTCCCCAACGTTGCGGAGACCGGTGGCAAGACGGCGGTCAATCAGACGATTAGTGGCTTGGGTTTGTTGGACACGTCCATGCTCTCGGACGTGATGACAGGCACCGTCCTGCCGTGTGAGTCTTGCCAAGACAAGGTCAAGTCGTCCCAGGTGCTCGCACACAGGCTCTGGAAGTGCCCACGGCGCCGTGTTGTGTGCCAGGACTGCGAGAAGGGTATGATCTTTGACGAGCTGGCGGCACACCAGCAGACGGAGCACATGAAGCCTTCAGCGTCGGGGAAGAAGCAGTCTTCCCCTTCCAGTTCTTCTGCAACCAAACCGGCTCCAAGCAAGAACAACATTCCTGAGGTCGGAAAAGCGGGTCGACTGCCCAATCCAAAGTTTCATTTCTTTGGCACGATCCAGGATATTTTCCCAGGAAAGAGTTCGAAGCCTCCGGTGCTCAAGCTGCTTTCCGAGTCGGGCGACAAGTGGGAGCTGCGCGTGACGGCTTCAGCAGCTTCCGCCATTCTCGGCGCCACCGTGAAAGACTCGGTCGTGGTCTTCTGGCGCAACTCTCCGACTGTCGACTCGATTGACAAGCGCAGTCTCCGCGTGCCTCAATCATCTACGAACGAGCAGTATGGCCGCGATGTCGTGATCCATGTGGTCAAGATCCCAGTGCAGGCTGTGGCGTTCGAGTTCAACCAGTTGCGTCACGTGAACCACGTCGAGCACGGCGCCGTGTGCTCGTATTGCTCGGGGAAGCCGACAACGAGGTTGTCGATGTGCAGCGCGTGCAAGCGCGTCAAGTATTGCTCTCGCGACTGCCAAAGCATTCACTGGAAGCGCATCCATCGCGTCTTGTGCAAGAACGTGGAGCTGCTGGACCAGTGCTTGTCTGAGAGCGTGAACGTCGCGCCTGACCGGTACCCGGACAAGCCGCTCAAGGATGACGACTTCTTCATGGCAAAAGGGTTGCTGATGCCGGAGAACACGCTCGACATCCTGCGCGATATTTTGCGCACGTTCGAGACGGAGGAGGGCCGCGAACCTTCGTTCCAGTGCGAGCACTACATGCTTCCGCCCTATGGTGGCGGTGAGATCAAGCCGGGCGCCATCACGGGCAGCGTGCGCTTCTTCCGGGACAGTCGCATGCGCGCGATCTGGGCGCAGTTCCGCGTCGGGTACTTGACGTCGACGCCGACGCAGCGGCAGCAGCAGGAGCTCGTCAACTTCTTCCACCTGCCGCCGCACAACCCGCTGCAGCTCAAGTACCAAAACAAGACGATCCACTTGGAGCGCTGCAAGGTGTTTATGGACGACGCGGACGGCAAGGGCTTCCGCCTCGGCATGGACGTGTCGCTTGAGCAGTTCCCGGCGCCGGCCCTCGCCGAGCTGTTCGACTACCTGATCTCCAACACCACCATCTACCTGTCGTAAAGCTGTGAAAGTGGCCTTGGTACGTGCTCGTGATACTGGGGAATGTGTAGATATCTTGTTGTTTAACCCCCGTCGTGTTGCGACCACGCAACTAGGGAACGTGTGAAGAAGAGGTTTAGCGACTGGCGATGAAAGAAAACGCGAATGCAGTCGGCAACTTGGTGCTCCGCGTTCCCACAAACACTTGTCGGCATGGTCTGCGTGGTTCTAATCTCTACTTTTCCCACACAGCTCGCAGCCTGGCACCAAGGTGATCGTTACAGGAAGCCGTTCTCGATTGCGTTCTGCGACTCCTGGACGATGTCGGGCAGTGTGAGGTTCCCTCCCTTGGTCATCGTGGACGCCTCGACCATCTTGACGGTCGCGAACGGGTCTCTCAGCAGGTCCAGCAGCGCCGACGCCAGGTCGACCGTCGACTCCATCTGGAACACGCAGCCGGACGCGTTGATGTACGCGAATAAGGTGTATGCGAACGAGTATTCGCGCCCGATGAGACGCTGGACGAGCACCTCATCCTGCAGCACGTGCGGGAACACGTGCTCGAAGGTGCTGCGCGAGATGCGCATGGTAGTCACGCCGCGACTGCGCACCACGTGCACCGCCTCGAGGTCCGGGTCGCGACGTACAAGCGCTCTGTCGCCGTCCTCGCCACCCGCAGCAGCGATCGCGTTCGCTGGGGACATGGAGCCAAAGACGCCTCCACCTTCTCCGTCAGTCGGTGACATGACCGACAGACTCGTCGTCTCGACTGTGATGCTCATGTGGTACCGCGACAGCAGCTCCCACTGCTTCATAAACATCTCGCGGCCGGTGTATTCCGTGTGCACGAAGCGCTCGTCCATTCTCGCGCGCAGGAACGCGGTCGTCTCGGCGTCGCGCGTCGGGTGGAACCCATGCGCCGTCAGGCGGTGGTACGTCGCCACGAGCTCCAGCGCCGCCGCCTCCGAGTTGACGCGCGACGTGACCGCGCGAGAGCTCGCGAGCGTGAGCTGCCGCTCCAGGTCACCGATCTGCGCCATGGCCACGCGCACGCCAGCGCGCAGCGTCCTCGCGCGTCGCCGCTGCTCGCGCCGCGTGGCCTCGCAATTGCGCGACTCCTGCGGCCGCCGCCGTCGGGCAGGAAGCGGCGGCTCCTGACCCGCGTGCTCGCCCACTAGCATGCGGACGCGGTCCTCCGCGTCGTACGGGCGGCGCGTCAGGCGGCGCTGCGCAGTCGCGGCGCCCAGCAGCACCCACGCGTTCATGCTCGTCCGTCCTGCTCGTTCGCTCGGTTCTAGACGTATCTGGCGCGCGGGAAATATCGAAATGGGCCACCCTTCAAAACCGCGGTGCGGTTTCTATTTACCGCAGTAAACCGAGTGAGCGTGCGTACCGGTCGTGGGCAGCAGTGCGTTCGATCGTAGAGAAAGCGGAGGGTGACGGAAGGCTACAGCGAGAAGGAAGAAAAGAAGAAGAAGCGAGAGGAAGGAAAATCGGATCAGACAGGCAGCGACCACGAGCGCGCGGACGTCTGGACGCATGCAGCGTAATAAATGCGCCGCGTGTGAAAAGAGAACACGGCGAAAGTCTCCGCACGACGCCGGCGGATTCGAAGCACACACACCAGAGTCCTGTATACTGGCGCTCAGTAGGAGTGGACGCGGCGATGAAGTCGAGCGTGAAGACGGCTCAAAGCGCGTGGGTTCAACTCACTCGGGGAGTAGTACCGACGGCGCTGATGATATCGATCTTTTCTCGAACGTGGACGCTTGTATCCGGTTGCCACTGCGCTCGCATGAGGGTATTGTAGAACGTCAAAGTCGAAGAAAGCAGGTTGGGCGTTCAGGTGGCCAACCTCTCCGTTTCGCTCGCGCGGCTCGCCGCAGACGTGTAGCCAGCTCTCGCAGGGAGATCCGCGGCCGTCACGCAACGGTTTCTTCCACGTTCCCTCTTTGTTGAGGCGTCTGTTTACACCGGCCGGGTCCGACACGTCCTTGGCTTTCGACAACTCCCGCAAGGGTCAGGTGGCCCACAAGCGTTCGTGTAAGCCGCTGCGTGCCTTGGCGAGGCGAGATCGCACTAGGCGCAAGGTCGAATGGCCGGATAGAGCGGCGCGCTCACGAGCTTTCCGCTCGGAGGATGCGAGTGGGCCGGCGAGTGGCCGACCGGATGAGCCGAGGAAAGCCGCTCAAGGGCCCAGCGCGGCACTGGGGCGGCGGCCACGACGCTGAGTTTTCTATTTCTAATGCATGCGGAGGCGTCCAGCGCGTTAGAAGCAGCGCACGGATACAGGGTGAAGAAGCAGGCACGAGTTGGGCGAGAAAGTGGCGCTACGTCGAAATTCCTTCGTGATTAATACTCGCAGCACGTGTCTGACCGGGTCTTGAAGTTGCTCATGCCGAACTCTTCACATAGGGATATGAGCTGCTATTTACTCCCTCCGGACCAAATTACTGGGAAGTTTGGCCTAACACTGTGATAGCGTAAAATTTTGTGTGGAGAACCCACTATAAACTACACCAAACGAATCACCGCATCATTTGGGATTTAAATATCGCTGTTTTGGGAAATATCGCTCACTTGAATATTATAAGCCAGATCAATCACACTTCCAGTTAAACAGGTTTAAATATTCCGAGCCAGCTATTGTATCAGGCACTTGAACCAACAAGGCAGGTTAAGGTTTTAAAGACAAAATCAGTGAGGTTTATTTACCCGGGTTTTTTTATGAGGGGCTGTCAGTTGACAAAAAATGGCACGCAGCACCAACCAAAAACGTCATCTCGTCACACGACAGAGAACGCGGCAAGCGATCTGCAGCCAGGAGCTTGGCTTTCCCGAGATGTGGGCGCTTATACCCGTTGCACCCGAAGTGCTCAATGATAACCGCCGTCGTCTGCTGCAGGGAAAGAAAGGTGTGGTCGAGCTTGCGCGCGCTGAGATCGTGGAATGCACGCTCGGTTGCCTCGATCAGCTGCTCGACACCCGTCGGGGCATGCTCGTACTGTAGCACTTGGATAGCGCAAAAGAAACCCAGGTCCAGAATGTTTAGATCTGGACTATTGGGCGGCTGAACGACGATCTCGATGTTCCATCTATCCGCCTTGCAGGCACCCAGAACATCTGGGTCGTTCAGTTTCACGTGTGCTCGGGCACCATCTTGCTGAATTACAATTTCGGCCCCTTTGATCCAGGGCACCTTCTGCTTGATGGCGGGGTCAGTTTGGTGACGAACATCTCTCGATGGACGTTGCAATTTACCGTCACGTTCGACGCAATTAGCGTGCCAGCCGGCCGGCGGTGGGAGCTGCGCGCCGCTGCGACATAATCATGGGCCAAATGCCGAACTTGACCGAGAAAATGACCGAGCTGTCCTTTGCGAATACCGGTCGCATCACCGCGGCGAGGAACATGACATTCGGGACGAATTTCTTGTTGGTAACTGATCGAACTGGAGCGGGCTCGTCCACTGCGACGTAAAGCTTCTGGTCGACCTCCGTCATGTAGAACCAATTGTCGTCAATGAACACCCTGTGCTCAAGCGGATTAAACTGGTAGTCGGTCTCGGACACATGATCGACGCAAAACGACAAGCGCTTTAACTTGTTTTCTTGAGTTAAGTGTGGCTTGACCGTGTTCGTAACGCGCTTGATCTCGCCTCGCTCGATAATACGTGCAACAGCAGTCTTGAGGACGGACAGCGCGGCGGCAGCCGACCGCATATTGCGGCGATGACGAAGCGGCACCTTCACGATTCGCTCCCCGAGGCCGCGTTGAATCCGCTTTCGGTCGCAGTGGCCGACATGGCGCGACTGAAGTGCGGCAAGCAGGTCGTGCCCCCCGCCGTTGCTGACAACGATTTGCCAGATGCGGCTCACGGTCTGGACACTGCACTCATTCTGGTTGACGATGGCCATGGACGTGCCGCGCGGGAGCTTGAGTGTGTCGGAGAACACGAAGAGACGTGAAGCAATGGCTAAGTGCTGCTCCATGTCCAAGTCGGCGTTTTTGCTCTTGAGGCCTGGGGCCATTTTTTGTTTGTGCCTGACAGAGACTGATAGTCCACGGCTGACAATTTCAACAAGTCCACGTGGCGCGAAAAGATTTGAATGAGTGCCAGTGTTTGATTGGCCGCCATCCCCCGATCATGTGGAAGGAACACAAAATCCCGCCAATCATTGTAAACTTCCAACTAATTTGGTCCAAGGTCACTGTCAAACTTCCCAGTAATTCGGTCCGAAGGGAGTACTTGCGGGCGGAATTTACTGGACAAGTTTCCAACCCCATTAGACCGATCGTTTTGAAGAGGTTTATAAGTTTAAAGATCCATCTGGGTACATGAAGGACTTCTCGTCCAAGTTGAAGCAAGCCATTCCCGAGCTTGTGTCGATGGCTGCGCCGACGACAAAGACGAACCTCATCCGCATACTAGAGTATAAAATGTATTTCATAGTGCCCTATCGTGGGGCACCGCCATCCTAGCAAATAAAGCGCGAAAGCCGTCTTTATCGTGATAGTGTGGTGCAGTATTTACTTCCCAACCGCAATGTCATATCGGACTCAATACAACACCAGTGAAGGTAGGTTCACGAGGCAAACACAGCGCAGTATGACCTTCTCCCACGCTCGCTACGATTAAGCGCAACGAATGACAGCTTTTAGTTCATTCAGTCACATAACATGTTCAGTGGTCTCCTAAACTAAGCTTTACTTCAAGTATGCATGTATGCCTTCACCACAGCAAACTATCGCCACAGCTGCGCGTATGATTTTGCATCACACCATGAACCAGCTTGCTGCCCTAGGCGCAATTGCCGTCCTAAAATGTTTGTACTCCATCACAAAGCATTTACTGCTCGTTGGGGCGATTTACAAAGCACGATCATGCATGTAAAAGCAAAAGAGAGTCAATAATAACACACCTAGCATGATGCAACACGAAAATGGACATTTGAAAATTACCGGTGGCTATCGTATGCGACGCGGGGGCCTCTAAGATGCAGCATGTAGCGTGCACCATGCAACATGCAACATGCAACATGCACTCACGCACCAAAACTTTTGCCATGTGGCCGGGGGATCTGGTTTACTTTAATATGGAGGGCACACCAGTAGAGAAAACCTTCTGAAATCAATTTCCTCAAGAACTCGAGAATATTCAACTCTCAGCGCGAGCCATTTATTTTTAAACAAAACTGACAGAGTCGATGGGGTAGTACCGTGGTGAGGCTAGCTGTGGTTGCTATAAATTACCGATCTCCATTTGTCAGGAGTCTCGATTTCACCCATATTTGTCATTTACACGGTTGCTGTCGCATATTTTCGAAAAAGAAAACTTCAAAATTTGATATCTTGTCGCTTTTGGGTCGGCTTCGAGTACGGTTGCTGCCGGCTTAATTGGGATATTCCAGCATAATTCACAGTGTCGTCGATTATTTCACGGTACTACGAATTATGTTGTACTTTTAGCGGGTCTATTTAGCTCAAATGTTTCGTCTAGATTGAAATTATCGATTAGCTCTCTGTGAAAGTCGATATCGCAGCGGGGCGCTCTGCGAATTGGTGCTAAAGGACTTCAAGTCGTGGCCGCTTCAAGACCCGATTGTGCAGAACAGATTCATCAGGTGGTTCATTGTAAGTGGAGTACTCGATAGATGATCACATATTGGTTGAACTGACTGCACGAGAGCGGGTGCGAGCCTTGCCTGTTAGGCATATGTTGGTCGTCTCTGGGCGCTGGACGACGACGGAATCGAAGCCGAGAGTGACAGCGAGGCGGAGGAAGACGACGAGGACCTGGACAAGGAGAAAGAGGCGCACTGAATCACGCAGAAGCGGCTGGAGCAGCCCAAGAAGCGGTCTATGGGCGCGCGGGACATAGTCAAGCAGACGGTCAGCCGCTGGGAGGAGTGGAAGACGCTGATCTAGTCGGAGAGCGAGGGCGGCGACGACGAGGACGAGTGGGTGGCTGCTCAGCTGGTGTCGCTGGCCAAATTCTCGTTCCACGACATTATTCGCGAGCCCGTCATCACGGGCGACGCGGCGGGACACAACGTGGATGACCTGTTCATGGAGATTAAGAGCTTCAAGTTTGCGCAGAACAAGTCGTTCACGGACGTGATGGACCCCGTGCTGCCCGGCCTGTTGGACCTAATCCTGACGAGCTCGGGCCAGTCATCCGTCAAAGTGCTCAAAGGCCTTGAGTCAAGGCCGCGCAGGCCAAATTTGACGAGTGGGCGGACGTGATTGAGAAGTGCCTTGTCGAGCGTGGGGGCCAGAGCGTGTGCACGGAGACGTTCCGGCCTATCACGCTAGGGCTGCCAGATGCGCTTCTGCCGCTGGCTAACTTGCCCGTGCCTGAGTACTCGCTGGAGCTGCTGGCGTCCTCTGGCGTGGTCGATGTCGTGCTCTTCTGCGCGCACCACGCCGACGTGGCGGAGCAGTTTGTCTACGAGCGGTCGCGCTCCACCACGCGGCTCGAGGTGCAGTGCGTGTCGAGCACGGCGTGTCAGACGGCGGTCGACGCGATACGCGAGATCGACCGGCTGCAGCTGATCCAGCGCAACCCGTTCATCCTCATGAGCGGCGACGAGTTGGCCAGCGTGGACCTGGTGGCGGCCGTGGCGGAGCACAAGGCGCAAGAAGAGCGACCCCAACTGCATCATGACTTCCATCTTCAAGGAGCTGCTGCCCGCATTCGCCAAACCCATCCATGCAGAGCGTATCGGGCAGCGCCAACGTGCGCGCGCCGGGCGACGCGCTGATCGTCGGCATCGACGCGCAGGCGTCGCAGGTCGGGCTGTACGAGGAAGACCCGCAGAAACGCTCGACATGGCTCGCCACCGTCTTCCTCGAGGACCACTCGCAACTAAGTCTGCGTGCCGACTTGCTCGACTGCTACATTGACACTTGCGTGCCCGAGGTGCTGCTCTAGTTCGCCGAGAGCTTCGACTACCAGGACCTGCACCGCGACTTTTAGCACAACGAGGTACAGAACTACGAGCTCGCCAAGAAGCTCTTTGCGCGCGTCGTAACGGACGAGTTCGCTGCGCGCGCCATGGACCCGAGAATCTATGCAGGAGTGCCGCGCGCCATCCTGCAGCGCTCGGTCTTGCCCATGGCGCCCGACAACAACTACCTGGGCGAGTTTGTCACTGGCTACACTTACCTACGCGGCATGCGGTACAAGGACGCGAGCGTGACGCTCTTGCACCCAGTAAGTCTGGTCGCAAGATCATCTTGGGCGCCGGCACGAGTGTCGCCGACGGCGCCGCAATTGAGAACAGCGTCATGGGTCGTGGCTGCGTGGTTGGCAAGAACGCGCGCATCTCGGCAGCTTCTTGAGGTCGAGCGTGGTGATCATAAAAGGCGCCGCGATTGAAAACGCCACCTTGTGCGACAGCGTTGTCGTGCGCAGCGGCACTCACATCAGCGAGGGCTGCGTGCTGTCGTTCGGCGTGGTGATCGGCAAGGGATTAACGCTCAGCCGTTCTGCAAGGTGGCGAGAAGCGTCACCGTCGCCGAAGACGACGGGTTCTCATCCGACGAGGATGATAAAGACGCGGTTGCTGCCTCTAACAGCATGAAGGAGGCGGCGCCAAGTACCGGCAAGCAAGTTGATGACGGATGGACAGCGAACAAGCCGGCGTTGGCGGCGTGCTGGGGGGTCATGCGAGCAAAGTAAATTTTTAATGCGATGGAGTTATAGAGATTGAATAGTAAATCACTGGAGGATGCGGAGCTGCGCTTGCTGATCATCGATCGGGTCTTGTCGACTGATAAACATAGTTGTCTTCTGTTGTGAGGGTGCTGGCGGTAATTGATCGCATAGTAGTACCACCTCAGCAGCACCCGTAACAGAAGCATCAACTGCAGCAACGACTGTATACTTGCTGAAAGTCCCGACAGGGAAAAGGCCGTAAAGCTCACTTTGTCTTACAGCATTTCACGCTTCCCCAGTCGAAACTTCTCAAACGA
>JAADXW010001073.1:0-12327 GCA_023337975.1 Phytopythium ostracodes
CTTCTTTCGGCACATCATCGGCGTTCGAGCCATCCACCCACGCGTCCATCCATCTATCTTATTGTTAATCACTCCACCGAGCCTCCGGTGCATCTGGGCGCCCATTTCCAAATCGGACGTGAGCATGGAGGGCCTTGCGCGGCAGCGGCGGCTGCGCAAGATGAGCCAGGAGTTCATGCCGGCAGCCTTCTGCTTCTCGGCGAGCGCGCGCGTGCTGTGCGTCGGCTCGGCGGTCGTCTACCGCGTCGCGTTGTCCCTGGCCGGGCCGAGTTCCTCCTCGACCCCCAGTTCCAGCCCTCGAAGCAACACGGATGTGCCCACGCAGGAATGGGTCATTGCCATGAGCCAGGCCAAGTTCTGTACCTTCCTGGCGCAGGTGCACGCCATCCTGCAGCACCCGAGCGTACTTCACCACCTGAGCGTGACTCCTGCCGTTGATACAGCCGCGATGGCGGTCGAGTGGCGGCCGTTCGACGCCTTCCTGCAGCTCATGGCGGAGCTGCTTGGCCGCCACGCGCACCTGCCGTCCTGGGCGTTCTCGAGCGAAGCGGCGTCGCTACCCATGGCCGACAACGCGCGCGCTGGTCTCGAGCTGTTCCTGTCGGACTGCTGGCGCGCGCTCGAGACGGTGCTGCCGGCGCTCGTGGTCGAGTTGTACGACGCCGGCAGCACCGCGAGCCGCGAGGTGCTGTGCGTGTACCTGCTGCTGCGCGACCTGCTGCAGTTCCCTGAATCGGTGCTGACCGCCAACTGCGCGTACGCGAACGTCATCCTGAGCTTGGAGGAGGTCGAGGCCGCGCACGCCCCGGCGAACGCGTGCAGCATCTGCCTCGAGCCCGTCCAGCAAGAGGCAGTGTCGGAGGGCGCGGCCGCCGTGCGGCTGCCGTGCGCGCACGCCTTCCACGAGCACTGCATCATGGCGTGGCTCCGGCAGAGCGCGACGTGTCCGCAGTGCCGCGCGCCCGTCGGGCTCCACGGCGCGTTCGGTGCCTGAACCCCCGAGGCAGTGGAGAGGAATTCACACACACAAGATCAAGTTAAAGTGTGGTTTAAGAGTGGCTTTAGAGAAAACAAATACAACTGGGAATGCATGTGTTCGACCCATGGGGAGCCGCCCTACACTTGCGGCGGTGAGTCAGGATGTCACGTGGCGGTACTGTATGAGTCGACTGTTATACACAGTGGGTGTCCATGTTCAACGTGAGACTGTGCCCCACACGTCCGGTGGATAAAATCCAGGGCAGTTCGACCGACTCGGTAGAGCAGCGTCGAGAGTTATACAGCAACTCAACGAGCGTGGTGGGGTCGCCAGTCGTCGCTAGTGGCTACGAAGCGCGCTGTCGCCTTACCATCGGCTCCATGGGCCTCGTAACGCGTTGGCTAATGGGTAGAGCGCGGTGTACCCTGTAAACACTGAGCACGCTTCAGTATCCTCTGGATACCATTCCGGGTCGAAAATGGGGCTCTTTTACGGATGTAAGTAAAGCTATAGTACAGTATCCCCAAGCAAACGACGGGTCGACGGGTCCAGCCTCAAGCCCGGCCCGTTTCCATAACCCGGGAATGACTCCCCTTCTCGTGTCCCCACGCCGTCGTCACTTTGTATTTTACGCGCCAGACACCAGGCCAGGCAGCAGGCCCGATCATTTTCCCAGAAGGCAAAAAGTTACACTTGGCTAAAGAGTAGAGCAGCGCGCCCTACATACGTCCCTGGTAATACTGTCGGCGGCTCGGCGGCCTCCCGCGCCCTACCTATCGCGCGCGCTTCACGCCCGGAGAAGCCGCGGAACGATCTCCCTGCGTTCCCCGCCCTTCTCTTCTCGCCCGTCGATCCCACCAGGTAAATTACACTATGCGAGCCAAACTGATGGCCCTCCCCCTTCCTCCCTTGTTCTCCCTCCCCACACTCTACTCTAACGCCGAGATATATCCCACCACCAACACAGAGATCGAGAGACGATGGCCGCCCTGCCGCCGCTAGCGTTCCCTTTGTCGCCTGGGTTCTTCCCGCAGGTGGTGCTGACGGTGGAGGAGCTTATGCACTACCGGCGACTGACCAAGGCGCGCGTGACGCAGCTCGCGCGGGTCGTGGACGACGCCGACTGCGTCTACCGGTGGGTCTCGGCGCGCGCTCCCCAGACCGGCCGCCCATGCCAGAAGGCGGCCTTCCTGGACGTGCGTGCGGCCTCCAAGGCGGCGCAGGCGTCAACGCTGCTCAAGTCGAGCGTGCACCTGGTGGACGTAGGCGTGGAGGAGATCCTGAGCGCCGTGGCCAAGCCCAAGACCCGCGACGCACGCCGCGCCATGGGCTTTTTGCACGGGGACGCGTTCCTGGACACGCAGACGCTGCTCACGTTCCCGACTTCGAGCAGCAGGAGAAAGAAGCGCGCGCCCTACGCGTACCGCGCCATGAAGTGGTGCGCGTTGCGGCCCACGGCGTCCGGCAAGAAGATGAGGGAAGATGCTCTGGATTTCTGCTACGTCGAGTACGCCGGCACGTGCAAAAGCAGTAGCACTAGCAGCAGCTCGGTGGTGGGCTACTGCATCCAGGAGTCGGTCACAAGGGACCGGGAGGTGCCGTCCTTGGACGACGTGTACGGCGTCCGCAGGGGATCCTTTCTGCGAACGGGCATCGTTATCACGCGGACACACCAGTCCAACATCCTCAAGGTGACATCCCTGTGCCAGCTCGTACACCCAGGGAATGCAGTGGACAGGATCCAGAGCAATGCCAATGCAGCCCACCCGGATGAGCCGCTGCTCCTCGAGTACGTGGCGGCGATCCACCGTCTCAAGGGGTTGCTGGAGCGCCAGCGGATGGGCAAGCTGCAGTACCTGGACGAGTGGGACTGGGTCCCATCCGCGGATCGCAAGGCCTGCGCCGTGTGTCTGCGCGGGTTCTACTTCCACCGGAAGCATCACTGCCACACGTGCGGCGAGGTCGTGTGCGCCAACTGCGCGCCGCTGAGGGAGCTGGACGAACCCTTGCTAGGCCGGGACGCGGCCGGGACCCATAAGCTGCGCGTGTGCTCGCTGTGTATGGCCCAGGCTGGGAGCGCGAGCGGCAGCGGACCCCGGAGTGAGGACGACGACATGAGCGCGGACGACGAGGCGACCACCACTACGTCCAACGGCGGGACGGACACGTACGTCCGCGGGCTCAGGTACCCCGCGAGCTACTACAACAGTCGCCGTCCGCATCCGCAGCGGATGAATGGGGGGGGGCACATGTTTGCGTCGGGATCGTCCGCAGCGGACCAGCACGGCGGACGGCGGTCCGCGAGCGAGCGCAGTAGCAACGTTAGCGACCGGAGCGACGCGTTGGCGCGCAAGAAAGAGGCCCTGGACAAGTTGGTGGACCACATTCGCCAGATCCGCGACACGATCGATGAAGCTATCTCGGAGGTGGACGGGGAGCGCGCGTCCCTCGCTTACGGCGGCGATGGACGGCGGCGCGGATATGCGGACGGGGACGAGGATGCGAACGAGGATGCGGACAACGGCCATCCGCACAGTGAGGACGAAAAATACGAAGATATCTACGAGCGGATCCTGCAGATCCGCGAGACACTGGACATGTCGGGCGAGTTTGACGCGGTGCTGGCGGCCGTAGGCGGACGCGAATCGATTGCGGACGAGGACGGGAGCGGGCGGTATCCCTCGTCACCCGCGGGCAGCTCGCTGGCGGGTCAGAACGAGTTCGACCTGACCTTGAGTAGCCACGGGAGCATCAGCATGTTGTCGGGCGGGTCATTCGCGTCGTCGTCGGTCTCGTTCGCGTCTACGTCATCGTTCCGTGAGGGCGACCACCGTGGTGCGGACGGCGGATCGTACGCACAGGATGCGGGCGAGCTGGACCCGGCGGCTGCGGACGAGAACGACCATCCGCACGTGCACTACGCGGAGGACGAGGATGATGCGGCCAAGCTGAACAAGGCGCTCGAGTGGGCCCGTCAGTCGGATCCGTTGGCCACGGACGTGGCGCATGAGGCCCCCCCGACCGGTGTGAAATTGCTTGCGGACGAGGGATTGCGGCCGCCGCCCACATCCATCCCCATCCTCACCGTAAGCAAGAACCGCGGGATCGAGCGACTTGCAATGAAGATTGGTCGGCTGCAGCAGCGTCTCGAGGCTGCAGCCGCCCGCACCGCCGAAGACGAGGACTCGACCGCCGTCCCAAGTGCGGACGGTGGGGACGCATCGACGCGCGTGGCGGATCCGACCGGAGCCGGAGTCCCGGCCGACCTGGTGGCTAATCTCCGCGGTGTAATGAACTCGAGCGAGCTCACGCGACCACCAGTGCGTCGTCCGACGACGAGTCCTCTGTCGTCGGTCGGTGACCGCCCGCCGCCGCCCCCCGTGCCGCCATCGTCTGCCGCGGAGTCAGTCCGGCCCGCGTCGGATCCGACCACGACCACGATCACGACCTCACCCACAGCGCCGGTCGAGCCACAAGCGGGCACAACCATCTACGTGTTCGACGAGGCCAAGGTGAACAAGCTGCAGCCGCGGTGGGTGCCGCATCGGCGGTCGTCGCTGACGCAGCCGCCGCGCGCGGTGCCGGAAGACGCGGACGCGGACGAGCGGGAGGAGGCGGAAGACGCGTTCGCGAGCGAGCTGGCTGCCCCCGTTGGGGCTAAGGGGGGCGAGGAGGAGGGCGCCCGGGACGAGAGCGAGGAGCTGCGCGAGCTGATGGAGGGCCTTGCGAGCGTGCGGCCTGCACGCAGCCGCTGCTCGAGCGGCCAGTCGACCGGCGCGCCGCCCACAGAGAAGTTTGACTTTTGAGAGGCGAGAGCGGACGAGGTGTTCTGGATTTTGTTCCGATATATTTACGCAGTCACATTGTGGGTTAACAGTAAGAAAAGGAAAGTTGTGGGCGCTGGTTCTTGTTTGGGGGGGCGGTGGTGGGGTTTACGATCTTATTTTGGTGTTTCTTGTTGCAATAAGATACTAATAAGATACTCCGCGTTGCGCGCGGCGTCTTCAACCGCATACTGGGGAACGCTTACACCCGCTCGCAGCTGTTTGTCGGTTGAAGCGTGACGCTATGGTACAGCAAAGAATACTGTATACCAATGGACGGACGTCTCTGCCGCGCACTTCAAGATCGCGGGTGGTCTTGTTGTACTGTGCATAGCACTGTATGATACTGCACTATTCTTCGAAGTGGAGGGCCCGAGTGACGGACGCACTCAGTCCACCCATTGCGTACGTATACTTAACGCGCCTATAGTACAGTAGCCCAATACTGTACTATAGTGTCGCGTGTCACCCATGTCGTCTCTGCCGCCACTCGCGCCCGCCCACCTGCCGCTGGCTTCAACTTGGCTCTTGATAGAAGATCTCGACTGGCTTGTTTTTGTACCGTAATGTGTCCCCACCAGTCGGGTCGGGTCGACTCGGCCGTAAACCCGTTTTAGAGCAACTCAAAACCCACCCGTTTGGATCTGTATCCCAGTTGCGCTCTGTCATGGGTTCGCCCGCCCCTCCGTAGAACCCACTCTACCCCCCTCTTTTGACTGCTTTTCGCTTTCTGCATCAGCGCCACAATACAACGACGGCGACCCATCCGCCGCCGTCCACTCGCCCGCCCGCTCTCCTCTCGCGGAAAGTGCCTGCGCGCGCGCGGAAAAAGGTGGAGGGCCCCCGCGGGGGGATTGTTTGTTGGCCAGGCTTCCCTTCCCTCGGGGGTTGGGGAGGGTGAAAGTGTGTGTGAGAGAGAGAACGCTTCTGGATTGACGCGATCGTGGCGTGCGAGCCTCGTGAGGGAAGGTAGCGAGCGCTGCGGTGGTGGTGGCGGTGGTGGCAGCGGCGGCGCGCAATCTGGAATCCTGTTGATTTCTTCTGGTCCGGTCGATCGATCGATCGATACCTCGCGTCGGTGATTGACTTGTAAACCCCGTGGCTGTCCGTCGAGCGCGCGCGCTGCCCGCTCCCGCCGTCTCGCGCGACCTTTGAGTCACGTCCGTCACTTCCACGCCCCTCACGCGGCCCCTTCTCTTCGCCGCTGTACAGACAACACTCGCGCTTCCTTCCATAAAGCGAGAAATAAACGCGCGCTCGCGCCATCGGCCGCCGGACGACAGGCACTCTCCAATAACGCGCGCGTGGGGGACGGAGCGTCGCGCCCATCGTATCCGGCAGGTCGAAAAGCGGTAAGCCCGACCGTCACAAACACACACACACACAGATAGGAAGATGCTGGACTTCCCGCTGCACGACGGGTTCTTCCCGCCCATCGTGCTGAGCACGCAGGAGGTCAAGTACTACCGGCGGCTGGGCAAGGAGCGCGTGGGGCAGCTCGTGCGCATCATCGAGGACGCCGAGTGCGCGTATAAGTGGACGCCGTGCAAGCCGCTGTCCAAGCTGCCGCCGCCGTACGCCGCGACGAGTGGCGGCGGCGCGAGTAGCGGCCACCCGCGCACGCCGGTCGTGTGTCAACGCGCGCAGTTTTTGGACCTGCAACCCACCAGCAAGGCCACACGCGCGTCGACGCTACTCAAGGCGAGTGCGCAGCTCGCGGGCGCGCGCGCGGAGGAAGTGCTGCAGGCGCTCGCCAAGCTGCCGACGCGCGACCTGCGCAAGATGATGGCCTACGTGCACGGCGGCGCGTTCGTCGACGCGCGCACGCTCTTCACGCTTCCCTCGTCCTCCAGCAGCAAGCGGAACCCAGACAGCCGGCCGCCGTACTCGTACCGCGCCATCAAGTGGCACGCGCTGCGCGCACCGCATGTCTCAGGCGCCGGCGGTGCGACGAAACACGACAAGTCAGCTAGCAGCACACAGATCGTCGACTTCTGCTACCTCGAGTACGCTGGTGCGCGCCGAGCACCGCGACCGGGCTCTAACGTCGTGGGCTTCATTGTACAGGAGTCGATCACCCGCGCGCGGGAAGTGCCTTCGCTCGCGCGGTTTGGCATCACACGAGGTGCGCTCTCGCGCGTCGGCATCTTCGTGTCACGCGTCGCCCACCAGCCTGCGACCTGCCGCGTCACGGCGCTGTGTCAGCTCGACGACATGGGTGACCAGCCCAGCACATCCGTCGACCCCGCCGTGCTCGCCGTGGTCATGCAGCGCGCTCTCACGGGCATGGTGGGGCAGCTTGCGGGGCTGCTCGAGCGCCAGCGTGTCAGCCGCCTACGGTTCGTCGAGCAGTGGCAGTGGATCCCGAACGCGGAACGCAAAGCCTGCGCGGTGTGCTTGCGCGGCTTTTACTTCCACCGTAAGCACCACTGCCGGACGTGCGGCGAGGTCGTGTGCTCCGGGTGTGCGCCACTGCGCGAGCTCGAAGAGCCCATTTTCGACATTTCCCACCTGCGCGTGTGCTCCGTGTGCATGTTGGCAGCAGCAAATACTGGACTTGCGGTGACGGCGAACAGCCACGCGGCGAGCTCTGGATTAGGTTCTACGTCGACCGGCGACGACGAGGAGACGTACGCGCGCGGATTACGTAGCCCCCGGCACGATTCGTACGAAGACATGGTCTTTCACTTGCGCGGCCGCCGTGACCTGGACCTCGACCATGAGCGGGAGCTCGAACGTGCGCGCCCAAGCGACGCGGAGCGCAAGAGCGATGTGGTTGCGCCGACGGCGCTGCGTGCACAGGACAAGCTGCAGATGCTGACGAACGTTGTGAGCCGGATTCGCGACATTCGCGACACGATTGACATGACCATCTCGGAGGTGGACGCGGGCGGCGCATTCGTGGACGACGACCACAGCGACACATCTGGGGAAGCTGATGAAGCCCACGACCTGTACAGTGAGATGCAGTCGATCCGTGACGCACTCGAGACGTCCGTGTCGCAGTTTGATGCGGCGCTGGCGTCGGCTACCGGCATGGGTGACGATGAGGATCACTCGGAAGATGGCAGGTCGGCGATCAAGCGCGATACGAGCAGCAGCGACCAAGACGACGGAGGCATGACGCCCGACCAGTTCCACTCGGTGGCTCGTATCACACTGGCAGCCGCACGCGCGACCAAGCAGGCCGGCGAGGCGTTCTTGTCTTCAGCACATGATGTGCATCAGCAGCACCGGCGACATCGGCGACACGCCCACGAGCGCCAACGGCAGCACGAGCATCAGCCTCATCATCGTCCACGTCGTCATCGGCGCGAGGCAAACGACTTGCTTGCGGAACTTGGTGCTAATTATACTGATGGCGGCGACAGCAGCGTCGCGAGCTCGCACAACAACAACAGCAATGGCGGCGATGAGAGCGACGAAGAGTCGGAAGATCCGTACGCTGCCTCGAATTACGAGAAGCTCATGCGGGCAACCCGCAGCCCGAAGGATGACGAGGAAGCGCCGCAAGCACACAGCAAGCACGACTCGCACGGGGCGGCGGGCGACGGAACGCTGACTGACTCGTCGGCAGGCGCGTCATCATCGTCAGGATCGTCTTCGATGAGATCTTCTCGGGATATCAAGAAAATGATGACCAGCACCAAGAGTGCCAAGATTCGCGCTCTTGAACAACAGATCCGTGAGCTGCAGCGGTGCCTTGATGAAGCGCAGCGCAAGTTGTCGGTCATGGAGAGCGACGATCTCACTCCCTTGGAGCTTGGCAAGCAGCGACAGCGCCAGCGACAGGTGAAACGATCTGGCGTCTCCAACGAGCCGCAGAAAGCCACGACGACAACAGACCTCGTGTCGGAGCTTCGGGGTGTCATGAACTCGAGCGAGGTGACCAATGCGACCAACAACGGACGCCGCTCGCTGTCAACGAAGCCTGCGCCTCGCAAAGCGTCACCACAAGACCCGTTTGCGAACGTGGGGACTGCGCTGCCGTCGCCAATTGCAGTTGTGCCGGAGGAGGATGCGTTCGACGGGATGGATACTCCACCAGTGGTGCAGAAGCGGAAACAGTATCCACAGCAGCACCAGCCGAAACAACCGCCAGACGGGCGCAATGATCGCAACGACTCCGTCGAGAAAACCAACATCCTCGACAAGACAGCGTCATCTTCCTTCGGCTCCACTCTTGCCACGGACAAGGCGAACGCTAACACGGGGAAGCCTCGTTCGCCGGCGGTTGCTGTGGACCCGCAAGCATTGGGCATCTCCGACAGCGGCGAATGGGATGACCTGTCAGACTCGGACGACGACGACAACGACTGCGACGACAGCCACTCGTACTCCAGCTCAGAGCCGCAGTTCGAACGAGCAACTCATCGTCGAGACAGCCGAACGGAGAAGGACAACAAAGGCGGGACCACGTACTTTGAAGAAGAAGACTTGAACGCGCTTCTTCGGCGACGCACAAGCGCTGTCGCAGCCGTGGAATTGGGTGACAGGCATCATTCGCTTCTTGCCGCTGATTTGCCACCTGACGATGTTCTGGACGTTGAGGACGAGAGCACAGAGCTGCGCGAGCTCATGGCAGCGCTCGCTCGACCTCGCAGCAATTCGCTGCCACTCGACACTGAATCGCCTTCATTTGGACCGCGTGTCGCGGACAACCAACACGGCGGCGCGCCGTCACAGGAATCGCCTGCAAACCCAAACGCTGGTGCTGGAGGCGACACTGCCGTAGGTGGTAATGCACCGCTGCAGCCGAGCTGGAGCGACGGCTCACCCGAGCGCGGGCCGACGGCGCACCATGTAGACCACGCTGTGCGCGCGATTCGTGCGTGCCTCGCCTCTCTGCGCTGCGAATGTCCGTCAACAACGGAACGCCGACGGCGACTCGCTGGCGTGGCTCAGATCCTCAAGTCGCTGCGCCGCGACGGGCTGCGCTCGCGCTTCCGCACACTCGCGCACGCGGAGCTCGGGTACGCGCAGCTGCTGCAGCGCGCACCGAGCGTGGTCAAGCTGCTCAAGCTCGCGGGTTACGTGTCGCTGCCGCAGAAGCTCACCATGCGCCGCGTGGACAGCGAGTTCCTCGCGCTGGTGCTGCGCGAGCTCGAGCGCGAACTTGACGGCGGCGACACCGCCAACGCCGCTTGATGTCGAGGCGACGAGTGCAAAAGTAATCGGCGTGTGGAGTTTGGCGAAAGCAAATGCGGTCTTTCTTCTTATCCTGGCTCCTGGGACTGTACCGGCTTGAAGTCGCGTCTTTTTTGGGGAAAGAGGGGAGTTAGCAGAATGGTGGGTTGCCGTTTGGAGGTATTGGAACCCGGAATAGGTACACGTTGAAGTTGGGGACACACCGCGAAGCCGGGTAAGAGAGACGGGCATACACTATGAACACGTAGCGTAAAATAAACCGACACGAATACAAACAGAGGACGAACGCTTGCCTCGCCTTGGAGGCGCGAAAGCATCGAGCTAACACCATCACACGAACTTTGCGAGCGCTGTTACGCGTCACCCCGATGCAGGTGCTGCAGTGGCTAAATGGTCGGTGGTTGCGCGGCGTTTTAAGCAGCGGGCGCACACGACTTGTGGGTATTACAGTCCGTTGTTCGCGCTGAAAAGTTCAACCGATCGGCGGACCAAAGGTTGCTCCATCCGTCCAGTACAGTAGGAAGCGTACCGTACATACCGATTGTGCGGGCGGTTGCTTCAGTTTGCGTGGTTTAGCAAACTACTGTAAGGGTTTTTGCCAGTTTCGTGCACTTCGATAATGACATCCGCGTTTGGCCATGCAACTTTCACTGAGATATCAATTTTCAAAAGCAAGCACACGATAGCAAAGAGCGTTGTTTGCGCTATCTTTTGGGGTTACTTCTGCCTTTATTTCCGGATTGCCAAAACAGAATCTCGTACATCACATATTTTAGTTTCCGTATCGTTTATAATAGGTAATTTGTTAATAAGGGTCGGCTTACAAATTAAGATACGATTTAGGCAAAATCACCTGGAGTCAACGCTGCCATAGCTGAGTGGTAAAGTACTTGGTTTCTAACCAAAAGGACGGTGGTTCAATTCCGCCTGGCAGCATCACTCACTCACATACTGAATGTCAGTTATAAGCTCATGGAGGTCGGCAAAGAACTGCGAAAGCGTCCGCCCGCGCTATCATGAGTGGACTGATTGACCGCTAGTATGCTCAGTACCATGAGTCAGATTCCCCTTCTGATAAGGATTTGAGATGTCAAGTCTCAGCAGTCTAAAATCACAGCGGGCCCAGGCATACAGAGGGATATCATATCACTTCAACATCAAAATCAAGCAATCAAAACGATTAAGATCGTTGAAGTTGTGTATTTGCTTAGATTATAGCCTCAATCATCCCTACCTCAGTCTCCTTCTCCTTCAGTTTCGCATTCTTCGCCTTCTTTGAGGGCGTGGCAAGCTCCTTTAGCAGATCCCGAGTAAGTAAGCGACCGCCGACGGTTGCTGTCTTCCGAACTCTCTTGCGAGGGGCCTGCAAGACCAACACCTCCTTCCCGGCGAGGGGCTTGATGCGGAGCCATGTAGCAATCGCGGTATCCTTCGGCGCGCCGTTGCGGAGAAAGACCTCGACGCACTTGTCCATCAGCAGCTTCGACAACGGGAAGAGACCGCACCCTTCGAACCCGGCCATGATGTTCTCTTCCATGTTGCTAGTCTCCTACGTCGTGCACGCCATCTTGATCGCTTGGTCCTTGCTGACCGAGTAGTTGCCGGTGTAGCCAATATAGATCTCCTTAAGGCACCTCAGTCGTGCCTTGTAGCCCACAAAGGCAGCTACGTCGAGGGGCTGGAGCAGATGCGTAGCGTTGGCGGGGAGCAACGCCAACAGTATGACGAGTTGCTGCGCTTGGACGACGACATCGAGGGAGTAATGGGAGGAGCAGCCGCCCAACACCAAGAGCAGTGGGCACTTAACCTCCACCGGCACGCTTGTTGAGAAGGAGCGGAGCCACTCGACGAAGAGAGAGCTGTTCATGAACCCGGAGCTTGTCGTCGCCACCGCAGCACCTGGAATCTCGCACCCGTCGAGAACATCGAGCCTGACGGTGACTCCAGGCAGGTCGAATAAAGGAGGCACAATGAAGCCGACAGCACTACCGCAGACCACCACCGCGAAGTGAAAGTTAACTGCAAGATCTTGGCGCCATACGTTTTTGGAACCGCGATCAGCGATGACCCGCCTGGATCCCTTGCTGGTCTGGAAGGAGGTTTCGTCCATGTTGAACACTCGTGTTGCATCCATCTTGTTCTCGATCACTACCTTGACTAGAGTGTTGAACAGCTGCCTGGTATCGTCACGGGTCACGCTGTTTCGGGCCTTGGTCACCGCCTCCGACGTCCTGGCCGCGAGCGTTGGGTGACGTTCCATGAAGCGACGCTACCAGCCGCTTCCCACGGTCTTGGCCGAAGTCAGCGCGCTGATCATGCCTGCCTTGTAGATGATATCGAGGCGGCTTGCGGGGTGCCCCACGTGCTGACGACCGA
>JAADXW010001074.1:0-12293 GCA_023337975.1 Phytopythium ostracodes
GTTGGGCGTGCCCGCAGAGACCATGCCCAAGCTGACGAAGGCATGGGCAACGCGGTGCATGCAGAGAAATGGTCTGTCGATCAGGCAGCTCTATAGAGAGGCCGAGTCGGTCAAGAAGACCGCGGTGGAAGAGGGACGGACGCGCATACAGGCGCTGACGCGCCTCTACCACCCCGATGGCATCTTCAACTTTGACGAGACTGCGTACTCCTATCGGCGCGTGCCAACCTAGACGATCGCGCCCGACGGCATTGAGCTGTCCGGGTGCAAGAAGGGCAAGACGCGGGTGGCAATAGGCATTGCCTCCAACGCCTCCGGGACCGAGCGCCTCCCCTTTTGATTATCGGGACAGCCGCCATGACCGTCCCCTTTCGCGCCCAGACCGACCACATCCACTGGGTCTGCAACAAAGAGCGCGTGGTTGCTGACCCGCTCTTTCACTACGCTCACTCGAAGAAGGGGTGGATGAACGGTGCAATTTTTCGCGATTGGCTCGACGAGCTCGACGAGCACATGCGCGGTGAGAACCGCCGCATTCTGATGCTGGTCGACAATGTAAGCAGCCATAGGGTCGGCGACATCGGCCTCCAGAACGTGCACCTCGACTTTCTGCCAAAGAATACGACCTCAGTGCTGCAGCTCATGGACCAGGGCATCATCAAGGCGACCAAGGACTTCATCTACGCGCTGCGTGGGGAGCGCGGCTACAGCTTTTACGTCCAAGGGACGTTTGTGCTTCCTGTTGTTGACTTGTTTACTGCATGTGAATGGTGTGTCGCTGCCTTTAACCGATTGTCTGTGGCCACCAGCAAAAGCTGCTGGTCTAAGGCTAGAATTGTAGTGGACAGGTCAAAAATCACGAACATTTTGTCTGGTTGAGCAGGCATTTTGAACATATGTCAATAAATTGCTATTTTCTTTTCATTTTCTTCATCACATGCACTTTGAAATTCGATATCTCGGGGGAGTGCTTGATGGCGAAACACACTGTACCAGAAAGGGTCGACACCAGCAGGCGAATCGACAGAAGATCACGAGGCGCGTCGCGTACAAACGCGGACTCTCAGCGCGATACCACCTTGCTGCTTCGCTGCTTCGTCACCCCGTGCACCTACGGGGACTCGCTCACCCCATCCCAAAGTGCATCCAATCCTTGACACTGGTCATCTGGGGGACCGCGACACGGATAATGTGGATGACTCCCAGATCGATAATCACTCCACGACTATCAACCACTCCACGGCTACAACTATTGGTCTTCCAGTGACACGTGTTATCTGCTCGGAAGTTCCGTGCCCTCAAGCGCTGCGCTCGATAGTACTGCTCACGCAAGCCACTCGCTCGGACAATTTGGCTCAACAGACGGAGGCTGACGGTGATGACGCGCCTTCTCGAAGCAACCAACTGGACCAGACGTCCATCGGCGCCCAAACGGTCTGTTCACCGGCGACAATGGCGGGTACACAAGACGGTGCTGATGCGGAGTCGACGAGCAACCAAGTAAACAGACGGTCAACGCCTCCAATAAACTTGCCAGCCACCTCCAACTCTATTGTCGTTGGGTATCAAGGTTACGATGGCGGGTTCCCAAATATCGCTGCCAAGAACGCGTTCGGAAGACTTCAACAGCTCGGCATGTTGGATGCGACACACTTCATCACTGTTGGATATCCACTCGCAGTTAACGTGATTGAAGCTGATCAGCACGACCAGATCAACTACGGGGTGGTACCAGCGTCAATGATTTGATCACTTTCCAACTCAACCAACCTTCATCAACCTAGCTAGCTCAAACTCAAGATCGTCGGCGAACTCGAGTGCACAGCTGACGTTTGTGCAAACGCGTTACCAGGATCGAGCTTTTCTACTGCGCGATGCGTGATATCCAACCGGCTCATCCTTGATCGTTTTGAGTCGTACGTCCAGCGACTCGAACGAGCAAATATGATGTCAATTGTTCGACAAGCTACATGGGACAGCGCCGCAGCGTGCGAGACAGTCAAGGAAGAGAATGCGGAAAACGTTGTTGTTCTTTCGAGCCAAGAAGCTGCTCTCTCCAATGGTCTCGTCGTATTTGAAACGATCACCGCCGTGGGCAGCACCGTCGTACCCAGTTATCTCATCCTTGGTCGCCAAGATAAGCCAGCACCAGCGGTTCGGAGTACGAACGATCTAACCCTGACATCCACGCCTTCGACGGTCTATAAGAGCACTGTTCTCCTCTCGAGACTCGGCCGGCCGCAGAGTTTGCTCGAACTAGCTTGAGTGTTTGCTGGCTACAACCTCACTGTTGTGCACATCGATACCCGTCCAAACGCGTCTTGCTTGTTGAGGTAGCGTACGACTCATCTTGCTTGTCCTTGTTGGCCTCCAGCTAACTGCATGATTCTGCTGTACTCAGAGACTGCGACAACATATACCTCATATATTACGTCGGATCACTACGCCCAGATGTTGAAGCTGTATTGCGGGCTCGCCTGAACAAAATTGCAGGCTCTGTTATTCATTTAGGCACCTATTTGGTTTCATCAGCGAGTTAGACGAGCTCAAGGCTCAAATCGTACTTGTTAACACTAATGCGAGTCTGATCGACATATAAGAAATGTTGCAAGTTCTGCTGCTGAATGCTGGTTGCGTGTTGCTTGCTGATTATGCGGTGACTGCAGAAGTGAGAAGGCTAGCTTGAGGCTCGCGACCTGTCCGACCCGCTCGTCAACTACCACCTGCCCTGTTCCTCCTATATACTGCCTGCCATGAATCCTTATGCAAGGTGTTGTAGTTGCAGTTGCCTTTGGCGGCGCTTGTCGCCGCCGCCGCTGCTGATGTTGTCGCCGTGAGTGAAACAGTGCATACCCATACCCTCCTTTGCTTGTCACTATTGCTTGTCACTAAGTGCCGCGTCTTTTTGTGCACATCAACTGTTGTTACTCGTACTTATTGAGGTACTTGGAGTAGATGGGAGGCACGTCCGTACTTACTGAGGTACTTACAGTAAATTTGAGCCCCATGGGGCTAACGAGATTCGGTACTGCAGCATACAGTATCGCAGTTTTAACTTTTGTGTTTAAAGCATAAACTTCGACATATTATATATGTTGTTATAAAGGGAGATCCAAGTAACGAGATTTTGATCCCCCGGCCACATTATGACCTGTATAGAAGGGATAGTAAGTAGAGCACAGCGACACCTCCTTTGTGTAGATGACCCAATCACACGTGGCCACTTCAGTTTGATCCACCTTCACAGGTCTTGGACCCAGGTTGACCATAAAAACCCATTTCGGCTAAACCCGCTCTTACTGTACCTCACGAATTTGTTATGTAAACCCGTACACCCATATCTTAATCAAAAACGGACCCGACCCAAACCCGTCGGGGGATTCCCCCTTTCCGCTGCTTGCCGCACTTTCTCATAGGGAAACGCGCTTTTACTATCGGACGCGCGATCGACGGAGGATAAAGCGGGGACCCGAGGGGAAAGCAGAGCTGGGAAACGATGGTACGCGCCTCGTATGCGAGTGTGGATGGGTGTGGATGGGTTTAGCGGCTGTGTATGTCCCCGCGGTCGCATCCCTGCGCGTTTCCGGACCGGTAAAGATCGCTAACACCGCTCGTCGCCGTGTGTTGACTCGTCCTGGACAGCCGCTGCGCCTGGACATCAAGCGCAAGCTCTCGTCGCGCTCGGAGCGCGTCAAGAGCGTGGACCTGCACCCGACGGAGCCGTGGGTGCTCTCGGCGCTGTACTCGGGCTCGGTGATGATCTGGAACTACGACACGCAGTCGTTGGTCAAGACGCTCGAGGTGTGCTCGCTACCGGTGCGCAACGCCAAGTTCGTGGCGCGCAAGCAGTGGATCGTCACGAGCTCGGACGACATGCAGGTGCGCGTGTACAACTACAACACGATGGAGAAGGTGACAAGCTTCGAGGCGCACGCCGACTACATCCGCCACATCGAGGTGCACCCGACGCTGCCCTGCCTGCTCACGTGCGCCGACGACATGACCATCAAGCTCTGGGACTGGGACAAGAACTGGCTCTGCACGCAGGTCTTTGAGGGCCACGGACACTACGTCATGATGGTCAAGTTCAACCCCAAGGACACCAACACGTTCGCAAGTGCGTGTCTCGACCGTACCATTCGCGTCTGGGGCCTCGGCTCGTCCCACCCGCACTTTGCGCTCGAGGGCCACGAGCGCGGCGTCAACTGCATCGACTACTACCCCGGCGGCGACAAGCCGTACCTCATCTCGGGCGCCGACGACCGCACTGTCAAGGTCTGGGACTACCAGACCAAGGCCGTGCTGCACACGCTCGACGGCCACTCGAACAATCTCACGTCAGTGCTGTACCACCCGCGTCTCCCGCTCATCATCTCGGCCTGCGAGGATGGCGCCGTCCGCATGTGGCACGCCACCACGTACCGCGCTGAGACGACGCTCAACTACGGCCTCGAGCGCGCCTGGTCGCTCGCGGCGCTCAGGTCGTCCAACAAGCTCGCCATCGGCTACGACGAGGGAACGATCGTGCTGCGTCTGGGCCACGACACACCCGTTGTGAGCATGGACCCTGCCGGTAAGCTCATCTGGACGACGAACAATGAAGTGCACACGGCGAGCGTCAAGGGCGTGGTCGCCGACCTGGCGCTGCAGGACGGCGAGAAGATCCCGCTGCCCGCGCGCGACCTCGGCAGCTGCGAGGTGTACCCGCAGAAGGTCAAGCACAACAACAACGGTCGCTACGTGGTCGTGTGCGGCGACGGCGAGTACATCATCTACACGTCGCAGCAGCTGCGTAACAAGGCGTTTGGCTCAGGTCTCGACTTTGCCTGGTCGCCCACTGGCACGGGAGACTACGCCGTGCGCGAGAGCATCTCCAAGATCACGCTCTTCAAGAACTTTAAGGAGTACAAGAGCGAGAAGCCCCGCGTGTTGTCGGCGGAAGGGCTGTTCGGTGGCACCGGCGCGATCGGCATCAAGGGCAACGACTCGATCGCCATGTTCGACTGGGAGGAGATGCGCCTGATCCGCAAGATCGACGTTGCCGTCAAGAACGTCTACTGGTCGGAAACGGGCAACCTAGTGGTACTTGCGTGCGACAGCAGCTTCTACGTCCTGCGTTACAACAAGGAGCTGGTTGCGCAGGCGTTCGCCGCCGGCACTAACTCGCCCGAAGAGGGTGTCGATGGCGCGTTCGACCTGCTGCACGAAATCTCCGAGAAGGTTGGTACGGGCACGTGGGTCGGTGACTGTTTCCTGTACACGAACGCCGGCGGTCGCCTAAACTACTACGTCGGCGGTGAAGTCATGACACTCGCGCACTTGGAGCAGAAGATGTATATGCTCGGCTACCTGCCACGCGAGAACCTCGTGTTCCTCATGGACAAGATGAAGAACGTGTACAGCTACACGGTGTCGCTCGTCATGCTCGAGTACCAGACGGCGGTCGTGCGGCGTGACTTCGAGACGGCGAACGCCATTCTGCCAAAGATCCCGCAGGACCAGATGGACTACGTCGCGCGTTTCCTCGAGTCGCAAGGCTTTAAGGAAGAGGCGCTGGCGCTGAGCACGGACCCGGACCAGAAGTTCGACTTGGCCGTGCAGCTCGCAAAGCTTGATGTGGCGCGTGACATTATGCTGCAGGAGATTGACCAGAAGGACATGTCGACCGAGACGCAGCACAAGTGGAAGCAGCTTGGTGACCTCGCGCTGAACGACTACCAGTTCGCGCTCGCTGAGGACTGTGCTGTGCGCGCGGACGACTTTAGTCTGCTGCTCATTTTGTACTCGAGTCGGGGCGACGCGGCGGGTCTCGAGCGTCTCGCGCGCCTGACGATGGAGAAACGACGTTACAACATTGCGTTTGTCTGCTGGCTGCTGCTGAACCGTACGACTGAGTGTGTCGAAGTGCTCAAGGAGACGAAGCGCTTCCCAGAGGCGGCGTTCTTCGCACGCAGCTACTGCCCGTCCAAGATCGCGCTCGTGATGGACAAGTGGCGCGAGGACCTTGCGGCCGTCAGTTCGCGCGCAGCCAAGGCGCTCGCCGACCCATTCAAGAACCCTGAGCTGTTCGAGAACTTTGAGCTGTCGCTGCAGGCGGAGCAGGTGCTGGGGGCTCACGCTAGCGGCTCTCAGGACGCGCATGAGTATGTGCACAAGCTGGCGCTGCTCGAGAGCGAAAATGCGCTCGAGGCGATCCTTAGCGGCGCGTTTAGTGCTGGTGCTGTGCATGTTCCAACTCACGAGCCAGCGTTTGTCGGTGAACCTGTCGATACCGCTGCACTGGAAGCGGCAGCGCAAGAAGAACAGCTGCGCGCGGAAGCCGAAGCTGCTGCTCAGGCACGCGCTGAGTGGGAGGCGCAGGAGGCAGCGCGGCTCGCGGAGGAAGCGCAGGCCGCGGCAGCTACCGCTGCTGCCGCGGCCGAGGCGGCTCGTGCGCAGGCAGAGGCTGAAGCACGGGCGCTAGCGGAACAGGCGGCGCGAGAACAGGCCGAGGCCGAAGCAGCGGCTGCGGCAGCAGAGATGGCGCGAGTGCAGGCGGAAGCGGAAGCGCGCGCCTGTGCCGAGCAGGAAGAGCAACTGCGACAGCAGCAGGCGGGGGCTTCTGCCCTCCGGACGAGCTCGTTCGGGTCCATGACGGCGCCCGGATCCAACAGCGGCTTCGGCTTCAACGCGCCGCCGCCCGCGCCGTTGTCGTCGTCGGGAATGGCCGCGCACCACTTTTCGTCGTCAGCCTCAAGCAACAGCAGCTTCAACGCCACTACCACAACGACGACGACGACGACCGGCAACCTGCTGGATTTTGAGGTGGAGAACGCGGACCTGCAGTTCGAAGATGACGACGATGCCGACTGGGGAGAGATGTAGAGCGGAGGTAGGACGCGGTGGTCGCTTCGCTGTGTTGGTCCTTTGGTGCAACACGATTGAGTTTGGTATGCTGAAGCTACTGAGATCTGTTATTCTAGCTGGTGAATTGCGACGGAATCGTTTTTAAAATTGACTCTTGACGCTCTCATGGTAGAGTTATTTCCGTCGTATTGTTCAAAATATAGCGTATAAATAAATTATCACAGTACAACTGGAACAACAAAAGCACCGCATAACGACTAGTGTACTGGATTAGACGCCATATTGCTCACCCGGTCGCTAAAATTAGCGTTCGGACGATACGCGTTGGTACTCGATCCGATCAAATCGGTCAATAGGAAACGTAAAACCCGACCATCGCATTGCCCTCCGCTTCCACCCTACCTGCTCCCCTAACTACCGCCGCGACGATGGACCCGCGCACCGTCAAGACGACGGGCAGCAGCTCGAACGTGCTCGTGGACGGCGACGCTCCCTCCTCCTCCGCTGCTCCCGCCGCCGTTTCCACCACTGCGGACGCCCCCACCGCCGCCGGTAGTGCAGATGCAGCGCCCTCCGCCCCCGCGGTCGTGACGTCCGCCACCCTACAGGAGGCGTTCAAGACGCAACGCGAGTGGGTCAAGGCCATCGCGTTCGACGCGACCGGCAAGGTCCTCGCCGCGACCGTCCAGCCACTTGACGGCGAGATGGGGTGCGTCTCTCCGTCGTTTCGCGTCGCCCTACCAGTCGTTTAGCTGCTAACGATGTGTGTGTGTTGTTCTTTACGATTTACCCTACCGCGTAGGGCACTGACTAGGCTGTTCGACAAGCGCGAGGACACGATCGCGGCCGGCATCATTCTACTCAACGAGCAGTACGACGTGCACCGGTGGGTTGTCAGTAGCTGTATGATCGGTCTATCGGGTAGGGAAGGGAGGGCCCTCCCGCCCTACCCGGCGCTCTACTGTACAGTCAATGCTAACAGGGGAACGCGCGCGTGACACAGGTTCCACCCGCCGCTCATTTACGGCCGGCGCGGCGACCCGGTGCAGGAGGACGGGGAGGGCATCGCCGTGTGCACGGTGGAGCACAAGGCGACGGGCAAACCGCTCTACTGCCTCATCACGTACGTCTATCCGACGCTCTCGGCGCGTGCCGTGCCGCAGCTCAAGGACTTCTGCGAAACCTACCGTGAGTTGTGTGCGTATTGACTGATTGGTAGGGCGCTCGGCCCTACCTGATTCTGTGGTTCATGATGGCTAACGGTTCTCGCATGTGCGCTTGCGTTTTGCGCGATTGGCAGTGGCCAACCTGGCGTGAGCTCTACGGCGCCGGTAGGGCCGGTAGGGCGGGCAAATGTCGCGCCCTACGCCACCCCAAGGCTGTGGACGACAGTGAGCGGCTCGAGTAACAGTATCAGCGCGTCAGCGAGACGAAAAACAAATTGCCTTTAGACCACGCGCAGTTATGCCGAGTAAACGCCCGCCCTACCATCCATCCCCGACCAGGTAGGGCGGGATACATTACAGTGCAATAGCCTCTAAACACTCCGGAGCGTGTCCATACCGCCTTGAGCTGGGCGGAGCGCTCGCACCTCTGGTCGAAACGCAACCGGAGAGCACTCTACTGGCCACCTGACCCCAGCGCGTCAACTGTGGGGTGGGCCGGCCGCCCGTCGGGTCGGAAGATGTTTTACACGGAGATCACAATCTGATACGTGCGGCCGCGAGCGGAGGGCGGGCGACCCCGTGACGATCTTTCACTGCGAAGCAGTCAACTCGCTTGCTCACCGCCGCCCGACTGAACCTGGTGCGTATTGTCTATGTGTCGCGCGGAGGTCTCAAGCTGCGCACTCGCCCCACGCTGGTGCCCTACAGTACTGCATTACCCGATGGAAGGCTACCATAGCCATTCTGACTGTATCCAGTGTGATCACAGAGGGACTAACGGTGACGGCGCGAGTCACCCTACCTATAAGCGTGGCATCGCACCCTCCACAATCGTGCATCGCACCCTCCACAATCGTGCGGTCGAGAGGGAGGCCCCTGGTGGTGGTACAATACTGCAGCGGTTGGGAGGGTGGGCCACTGCGCATACCGTAGGGTCTGATACAGATGCCGCACTCGTGCAATGGACACGATCCAACTGCTCTACCTCTCACCGTAAGGTAGAACAGAGTAGGTAGGGAGGTGTAACTCACGCCGCCCTACTCCATGTGATGACGTCCGCGCGTTACATCATTATAACAAACGGGTTGCAGCAACCTCGACACTACGCGCGAAGAGATAAACTAAAAAAATGCATAAAAATACAGCGTTATGTACCAGTTCATAACATATTATCAGAAGGATGGGCGACATATACCTGCCCCAACCAGCGCTGCCGAAAGCAGCGTTGATCGCGCAGTGCTGCAAGATAGGTTGATACCGCTCCACCAACCAAAAGCGCAGCCGAAGCCAGCGGTACAAGACAAACCTGTCGAACATGCACTTTCGGGTTAAGGTATGGTTGTGGTGAGGTGATAGTATGAAAATATCTCTCCTCTAACAACCGGTTAGGTTTGGGGCTATGGCTTTTGGACCATTTTTCAGGCTTTTGGTCCACTTTCTAGTCTTTTTAGGCAGTTTTTAAGGTTCTCTCTCGTGCGAGGTGGAAAGTTTTCACTGGAAACATGACGACGAACGGCATAGGGAGGACGCGGCCACCGTCAAGCAGTCCGCATGTGTTGATCGCCCTACTAGGCCTCCGTTACTGAAATACATGTACTGTAGCTGTTGAGGTTTCCGAATTTTTTTCCGCCTAGACGGCGCTCCCCCTCCCGCCCCGCACTTCGGGCTCTTCAAGACCTGACATTTGACCTATTATGGTACTTGTATGCTCTATCTCACCAGAAAAAGTAGCGAGCGGCTGAGTAAAAACACCATCAAAAGGTAATTATAACGAATCGAAAGAGGTGTCCACGCACGCCACGCTGGTCTTTGCGCCGTTCCCACTGTCAGTTCATCTCCCGTTCCCATTTTCTACCCTACCGGTTGATTCCTCACTGACGCATGCTCTTCTCAAACTTCAAGTGGGGCAGAAAGGGACTGGGACCGGGGGCAAATCACTTGACGTCACTATGGGAAAGTGACAGCAGCGTGTCTTCCTGTATGGACTTGACTTCAATCCCCGAAACACTCGCGCTCAGTATAGAGTGGCGGCCGCTCCATCCCGTCCCGTCCCATCCCATCCCATCCCATCCCGTCCACAACCGTGCGCCGACCGGCCGGCCCTACCCGCCCCCCAGTTGGGACCGTCCCGCCCCCATCCGTCTCGTCGTCCCCTCCTCGACTTGTCAATCCGCCATGCGTGCCCCACGCCCCGCGCCGCTCTCCCCGCCCTTCCGCGCGGAGCTGGAGCAGCTGGAGCAGCGGCTCCTGCGCGCCGCCCTACTGGACTTCGGCGTCTTCCTCTATGGCAACGACGCGCCCTCCATTACCAAGCGCAGCACCACCGGTAGCCAGACGCACCCGTCCTCGCCCTACACGCACGACAACCGCAGCAGCAACAGCCACAGCAGCGGCAGTACGGCCGCGCCCCGTCCCCACCGAACGCTCATCCTAGACGGCCGCTACTGGAAGCGCGTCAAGAGCTTCGAGAACCTAACGGCCTACAAGGCGCGCGACCACATCGTGGACAAAAGCGCGTTCGTCACAGCCGCGCTGGCCGCCAGTCAGCATGGCCGCGCCCTCCCACATCTCACGCCCGTGGCGGTCGTGGGGTCCATCGCCGGCTCGCTCTCGGACGTGCTATACGGCCTCCTGGCGCCTTCCACGCCCGACCTGCTGCTACGGTCGAGCTACATGGGTCAGGACGAGTCGTCCGCGTCCGTCCTCGCAGAAATGGACCATCCTACCGAGGATGAGCCGTTCCGCAGTTCGGGGGTTCACTGGGTAGTGCGCGGCGGCAGCGCCAAGAAGACGTACCCTACCGAGTTCATTGTCCTCGAGGCGACGGGCATGGTGGACGATCACGTGGGTTTCCACCTGCGATGCTCCGTCCCGTGGTCCTCGGACGACGCACTGGAGGGGTTCCAGCGCATCCCGCGCGGCTGGATGGCCAGCGTCGCGCTCTTCCGGGAGGTCGGAGACGGCCGCGTCGTGGACGTGTGCGCGCGGACCGTTCTCAGTGGGGACCTCGCGTCCAAGGCGAGTAGTAGCGCGGACGCACGCGCGACCGCGGCCCTGGCCCTGTCCGCAATAGGAGAGGCCGCGCGTTGCGGACAGCAGAAGAAGCTCGTGTGGATGATTCTGGACCGGATCCGCAGTCGTGGAGACGGGGGCGTCTCCACCGGGGAGCACCGGACCGCGCGGCTCGGGGGCCACATCCCGCCGGCCCCGCGGACCGACATGAGCCGCTGCGGGGCCTGCGACAAGAAGTTCGGCGCGCTCCACAGCGTCGGCACGTGCGCCATGTGCGCCTTACAAATGTGTTCCCGCTGCCGCATCACGCGACCGCTGCGTGCGGTCGTCCGCGCGTCCGTTGCGGACGTGGTGGGCGAGGACGTCGAGGCGCGGCCTGTGGTCCTGTGTAAGCAATGTCTGGGGGCCGCGGCCGCATTGGACGCGCGGACGGCGGCCGAGACCGAGGCCCGTAATTTCGGCCCGGACCCTGAGGACGTGGGGGGCGTCCCCACGGACAACGCTGAGGATGAGGATGAGGATGAGGAAATTGAGCTGTTTGGGTGGGAGCGGGAGAGCAGCGGACATCACCGGGACAGCGTGGGGCGGCCGTCCGCAGTCTCGGACGCAGTGCGGACCAGCACGATGGACCGGCAGGATGCAGACGACGACGAGGATGTTGGGACGTGGACGCCGTCCATCTCGGGGGCCGAGCAGCGGCCGCGAGTCGTGCTGTTTGCGCCGACCGTCGCCTCGGGCCGCCGGCTGAGCCACAGCATGAGCAGCAGCGTCGACCGCAGCAGTGAGAGCACCGCGGCGGCCACGACGTCCTTCTCGTCCTCAATGCTCGGGCCCGTGTCGTCCTCTTCCTCGTGGCCCCTGGGCGCGTCCCCGTCCGTCTCGGACGCGTCCTCAGCTTGGAGCGACGGGGAAGTGGACGAGGAGATCGACACGGCCGCGTACTACAACCACCACCCGCCCCACCTTGAGGACGAGCCGTCCGCGGTGCTCCCGCCCTACCAAAACACCAGCCAGCAGGACCTGTGGCGCACCATGGCTGCCCTACGCGTGGCCGCCGAGTCGACCTACCAGCTCACCAAGCAGATCGCGAGCCAGTCGGCCGCGGGGGCCAAGCCGCACCCGCAGTCGTCTCTGAGCCGGCCGCAGGATCAGACGCCCTACTGACGGTAGGCAGGGTTTTTCGATTGTAGTAAGTATAAATAAATGCAAAAAGTGTCGAAAAGAGAGTCCCCCTATTGACACGTAAAGCCTCCAGAAGTCCACAAGCCA
>JAADXW010001075.1:0-12291 GCA_023337975.1 Phytopythium ostracodes
CCTAATTGCGGGGACATTTGCTGAAAGCGTTTGGACATTTGCTGAATTATGCTGGAAATTGGTGTATAAACGACTTTGATATCTGAGCTTCCACAATTCCAATCACGCTAAAAGTAGCACCACAACAAAACGCACTGAAAATGCTATCAAATGATATAGAAAGTGTCGCAATTGAGACCTTTTTTCATTCAAAATGTGGATTTTTATCAAAAGTGGGTGCGATTTTTTGCTCCAAAAGTATAAACGAATTGAAGTTGAAGCAAAAGATCGCGGCTTTAGCGCTTGATTTTCTTACCTTTCGCCTACAAAACTAGCGAAGTGCGCTTGAGCATGTCGTCTACTAACGACACTGAACGTGCCGGGCCAATTTGAGCCCACGACAGCTTGATTTGGTGGATGGGAGACTGCCTATCGTTGAACTGTCGCCCACTCTCGTAGACTGACAGCACCAGATCGCCCCAGAGGTTCTCAATTGGGTTCAAATCGAGGCTTTTAGCGAGTCAGTCCAGCACAGTGATGCTGCGCGCGTCAAGCCACTACTTGACGGCGCGTGGGCGATGAAATGCTGCGCCGCCCTGCTGGAAGATCGGGGTCCGGTCGCCGTTTGTCTCCTATACCCGCGCCATAAAAGGCAGCAGGTGGGTCTGGAGTGTTTATTGGTACTTCGCGTTGTCCTGGCAGCTCTCGAGGATCTTGATCTCGCTGGCCCCGCACTTGGTCATGGCTGCCCAGACTGAGACGGAGCCACCACCCGCGACGTGTTTGGAGAAGATCTGCGGGGACAGGCACTTGTCGTGCCAGTAGTACTGGCAGCCGTCGGGGCCGTCCAGATTGAACTTCTTTTTGTCCAAGAACGCCACGACGGTCCAGTCGAAGCGTTTTCGGACCATCTTGTCCGCGAACTCGGCGCGCGCCTTCTCGTGGGCCGGGGTCAACGAGGGGCTCGGCTTGCGCTTCATGTAGTGCGCGTTGCCGGTCTGCTGGAGCTCGTGGCGCACTGTCAACGCACTGCACGACAGATCCATGACCCGGACGATCTCCTTGGAGCTGAGCTGGTACGAGCACGCGAAGCGAAATGCCTGACTCACGTCACGACGCGCCATCACACACGGCCTACCGGCTCTCTTTGCGGCGCCCTTGGTGCCCAGAGACTTGAGGACGCTCCGTACAGCCGACACGCTGCGTCCGGCGAGCTCTGTGATCGCTACATTACTCAGGTTGCTTTGCTTCAGCTTCAAAATGGCGTCGCGCTCGGCTTGGGTGAGTTGAGGGGCCTTGGGCATCTTGGAAAATGAATTTGGTCGCCGCGAAAGCGGTGGTCACTTAATTGCTCTAGAAATCTCGTAAAATGCGCAAAAAATGCATAAAAAAGTCGAATCGACGCTATTTAACGCCTCTGTCGTCGACTCGTTTATACTTTTGGAGCAAAAAATCGTACCCACTTTTGATAAAAAACCACATTTTGAATGAAAAAAGGCCCCAATTGCGACACTTTCTATATCAATCGATAGGATTTTTAGTGCGCTTTACTATGATGCCACTTTTAGCGCGATTGGAATTGTGGAAGCTCAGATACCAAACTCGTTTATACTTTTGCGCAGGACTGTACGATCCCAATCTACCGGGACTGTACGTCACTAATCGTGAGTCACTTGGGGCCACGCGCGCCTCGGCGAGTTCGTCCATATTACCGCCTTGGTGCTCACCGCGGTGGTCACATGAACCTTGGTTGGACACGCGAAGCGCCACTGGAGCGCAAGCGTCTCGCTGAAGTGGTCATAGCTCCACGCGAGCGTCTCGAGGTGCTGCCACGCTCCTGTCGCAATGTGCACGGACACAAAGTCCCCCACGCTAGCGTGAGCGCCACTGACATCGTCGCTATTACGTCGCGAGTGATCACGATGACGACGAGGCGCAGCTGGAGACGGCGGCGACTGCTGTTGAGGGGGGTAGAGACTGTTCCGCAGACGGTAGTACCACAGCAGCTGTAACGCGATAGTCGGCGAGGCGCAGTGCTGGGGCACCGCGCTCAGGTCGCTCGCGCTCCAGCGTGCGAGGAAGTCGCGCTCGGCCGTCGCTGCTGCATCGCGCAGCGAGAACGACACGAATTGGCGACGAGCGGAGCGTGTAGTATGGACACGTACGTTGCCGTTGCCGTCCTCCACCCGGCAGGCGCGGCACTCGGGAAAGTGGATCGCTTGAAACGCGAGCGAGATGAGCAGCGCGACGACTGCGCCGCCTGCGACCGCGTACAGGTGCAGATCGGAGCGTAGCGCCACGTTCGCGAGCGCGAAGTCTGTTGAGAGCTTGGTGACCACGTAGATGCCCAAGACGGCAGCGTGAGAGAGTAGCCACTTGCGGACCCAGTGTGGCTCTAGATGGCTGTGCAGGCGTCGGCTCGCTGACTGCGTCTGCTGCGTGATGAGCGCGACCCAGAACCCGCTGCTAAGGGTCGTGAAGCACAGCCCGATGCTCGTGATCGCGAGCGACGGCTGGCAGTTGATCACGATCTGGCCATCGCTTGGTGCGATCTCAGCCGAGCACGCGAGCGAAAAGATGTTGCTGAGCGCGCCGACCGCGCCGAGAAGCAGAAGCACAATCGTGCGCGAGCGCTGCAGCGCGCCGAGCGCAGGATCCAGCTGCACGAGCTCTCGCAGCGGGATGGTGCTTGACCCTAACGTCGTGCAGTCGCGACCACGGTGCAGGCTATTGGGATCCACCTTGGACGGCTCCTGCGCGACCGCGACGTTGTTGCACAGAAACACCCAGATACTCTTGAGCACAGAGAGGTATTCCCAGACGTACGAGATCGAGCCGAGGAGCCCGAGCAGTAGCAGGAAGGTTCGGAGCTGCCGACTCGTGTTGTCGCGAATGCGCATGCGCTTGGTCAGCAGCTCTGTGTCGACAAGAAACCACTCGATCTGGCGAAACGCGCGCTGGTGTGCGAGCGTTGTGAGCGGCGCGAGGTCGCTGCATGCGCTCAGATTTGCGTGGACTTTGCCGTCGAGGTCGCGCAGCAAGAGCTCGTTGGCGCGAAAAATGAGGCGGCAGAGCACGTGCGGCTCGGTCTCTTGCGAGTCGTGAAAGTGGCAATCCCCCATGCCGTCACCAATGAACGCCTGGTATTTGAGCGCGTTCCGGCCCTGTCCCTCGACTGCGTAGTCCACCTCGTGGGCACAGTCGAGCGTGTAGATGTACCCAAACGGCGTTGGCGGCACGGACGTCTCCACCGCGTCGTTCGATGCGCTCCACGCGGTGCCGTCGACGACAAGCAGCGGAGCGCTCGTGAGCGTCTCGGGCACGTTAAATGCGAGCGCGCGATCACGGCCGAGGACCATCGTGCTCGTGTTGACGAGCTTGCCGTAGTCGCGGAAGCTTCGCTGCACCAGGTACATGAGGTTCACCATGTACGTCGGCAGCAGCGTGGCTTTCTCGCGCCCGCACGACACAAACGTCTGCACGCCCCCGATTTGGTCGAGCTGCAGGTCCTTGGCCATTGTCGTGTGCTCTATCGCGCAGTTCCAGAACGGCGCGACGTACGTGGCAAAGAGCGGCGCCATGCCGATCTGTGTCACAAGGCTGTCGAGCGTCAGCACAGGAGTCGTGACGTACGAGAGCTCGGCGACCACGGCGCGCTCGCTGTTGATGTTCCAGCCCATCTCGAGCTGCTGCGACGAGACAAAGTACTGGAGTAACTCGCGGATGCCCGCGATGTCGATGAGCCGGACGTACTCGCTCTCGTCTTCGCTCGTGTCGCCAGGCACCAGTGCGATGAGCTCAGCGATCGTGATGCCGCTTGAGTACTGCATGACGGCGGCGTCGGCTGTCGCGTCCGTGTAGTTCACGCCAGAGGGCTTGGCTGCAGTCTCTTGTGGTGCGAGGAAGCCCGAGATGATCGACCGCGTGAGCGTTCGCACGACCTCAAGCGACCGAAATTGGCGCAAGTACACTTCAGTCATGTTCACGACACCGATGACCCCGAGCGGTGGCCGTGGTGGCGTCGTCGCGTCTGGAGTCTCGACGCTGGCATGAAAGAAGCGCGTGAGTGGGAACAGCGCGCCGTAGTCGCGGCAGAACTCGTGGTGGATCTCTGGGAAGTAGTGTCCGAAGACCTGGCGCGCATCTGTGTGCCACGTGGGTCCGCACACGGGGGCGTAGTAGTCGTCCATGAGCGAGACCTTGGTCGCCAGTAGCGCAGCCGGTAGGTTCGTGAGCAGCGCGCGGCGACTCACACTCGTGTCCACAAGCAACTCAATTAGCGTCTTGTTCTGTGATGCACTGCGCATCAAGCGCGCGCGGGTCTGCGCGTCGACAAGCGGCAGCGCGTCGCGGGCAAACAGGTCAAAGTAGTGCGCGCTGTTTGCGACCGCGGCGAGTCCGTGAGGCTTGCGCGCTGCGACGTAGTCGCGCACTTCGTCGAACGTTTTCGTCACGTAGCTCCCGAGCACGTAGTCCTTGACTGGCACGAGCACCATCACACACGCAAGTAGCGCAAACCAGACACAGCACGCGCGGGTCGAGAGCTCGACCTTGTTGACGGATGCGATCGCGGACTCGACTCGCGAGCTTGAGCGCCGAGACGTGGCTTGTCGCGGCGCCAGCATTTGGTCGATGTGGTAAAACAGGGGAGCAGCTGGCGTGGCGCTGGGGTCGAGGACGTGCGGGGCTGACACCGATGAGCACGAGAGGTATTGCGCAGACAGACCGTCGCGCAAAGTGAGACGAAAGCCGCTCGCGCTCGTCGTCAGCCTTCTGTTGCTATTGATAGACTACAAGCTGCGGATGCAGTGTGAGGTCCCAAAATGACGCAGGAAGTGGAGAGTGATTGCGCGGACGCAGTCTGCAGATCCATTCGCCGTCCGTCTTATGATGTACTTGATAGACTCCGTCAGCTCGAACGATGAAAGTTTGTGAAGTACCAAAGCTCTGTCTTGACTGAAGCAGTGAGCGACCAAAGAGTGTGGACTGCAGCAATAGTGTGAGTGACTCTCGTCGGCGCAGCGAGGACTCGAGCAGCTACGAGTCGCTGGTGAGCACGCGTGACGCAAATACGCCAAGCCTTAGCGGTATTAGAGACTCGTCGTCCCTCGTTAAAGCCGCGTTGATGCAGAGTGTCGATGTCTGCGATGATGCCGTAACGGGACGCTCGTGTCCCATATATTCACGAGATATGGGCGCAGAGGGCCGGACTCCGACTGGCGCCGCCAGGGACTCCCTCGAGCACGCCACTTCAGGCTAACCAAGCGCTTTGCTGAGCGCCGACATCGGCTTCAACGACAGAAGCAACAACAGCGGTAGCAACAGCAACAGCAGCAACAACAACAGCAGCAGCAGATTCAGCATCAACAGCTCCTGCGTCAGCTTCAGCGACAGCAACGACAGCAGCATCACAGCTGCAGCCGATCTTCCTGTGGTTTCGTTTTCCTTGCTCGAAGGCTCGCGGCGCCTCAGCTAACAGTGAATTCATGCGTGTGCTTTCCTACATGCGAAACACCAAACGCTCCCTATGTATACGTATGTGTTCATTCACGGATGCTAGGGTGAAAGAAAGCACTGAGTGGATCGCTAGGCAGGACGGTAGATCTGTCGAGGTGCTCTGTGACCAGCGCCAAACTTGCCATGAGAGTTCGATCATTCGCGAGCTGTCTCCGCGGATCAAGATCCGAACGAAGAAGGACAAGGTTGAAGCGATTAACTCATCTACATGAACAACTTAAAACTCAAGAGCAACCTGGTCGTCCTTATTTTCATCTCATTTTCACATCGTTGTTTTAGTCTAATAGAGAAACACTCGGAGCGTCTCGACTTCGACTTTCTTGCGACTCCGGTGCCCGATCTCGCTCTGAATCTCGACCGCTTCGTCATTGTCGTCGTCGCAGACTGCAGTGTCGAGCGCTGCCATCGTCGAGAGGTAATGCGTGCGCATGCGGAGATATTGCAGTCGCGCAGTACGGCCACTCGCGACGCGGTTCACGCGGTCAAGCGCGAGGAACGACTCGACCGCACGCTTAATCTCGCTCGCAGTGACGTGGACGACTGGGGGCGCAAACGCGCCGTCGTCCGCATCGACTGCGCCGCCGTGGAGCGCCGGGACGTCAAATGTCCCAACGTGCAGATGCGCGACCAGTTTGAGTGGGACATCAGCCTTGGATTTGCCGACCTCCAGGCGTTTGCCAGTGTGGTACGTGTGGGATGCGGTGGGATGGGATGCCATCTCTCCAGACTACTACGAGTACACCTTGCATCTAGGCCCGACGTGCCATCATTGCTCAACGCCGTTGCTTCTTCTTGGACTTCTGCTGCTGCTGCTGGGACTTGCGCTCGAGGTCCTCGACCATCGCCTTGAGCTCGCTCGTAGACTCACTGCCACTCGCAGACGCTGGCTGCTGCTGCACGGTTGGTGCTGTCTCGATCGCCGCCTACGCACCAGCCATCTCAGTGCGCTTGCGGCGCTCTTGGAAGATCGCCTGCGTCGCCTCGGTCTTCTTGAACTTGGAGTCCGTCGGGTCAAGCTGGAAGTGCGAGCCTTTGGCGTAGAGCGCACTGAAGCGAGGGTCCGCGGCGTCAAATGCAAAACCTTTTTGGAGCGCGCCCTTGTGCTTACGAAGCTTGGCGAGTTCCTTGGATTTACGCTTGCCCTTGAGGCGCTCGACCTTTTCGCGCTTGGTGATCGCCTTGAGGTCAAAGTTGCGACCACCGCTGGTGTCACCATCCTCGTCGTCACTCCCGCTGCTCTCGTCGTTGATGGCGTCGCGGAGCACCTTGGCTTGGTTCGCGCCGCTGTTGCCGCGGCCTTTGGTCTTGAGCACCTCCTTTTGTTCGGGCGCAAGCTGCTTGAGCTTGGCGCGCTTCTCATGAACCTTGTGGTTTTTCTCAGCCTTCTTCTCGCGCGTGTAGCGCTCAAATGGCGCCTCATTCGCTTCAAGCTCGCGCCGCTTCTTGGCCTTGAGGATGTCGCCAGCGCCCGGCGTGAACGTCATCTCCATCTCACCGCTCGCAAGCGCATCGTCGTCTTTGGCGGCGACATTGGCTTCGGCATCGCTGGAAGCAGCGTCGCCATCAGCGTCGCTCTCGTCTTCCGCGTCGCTGCCGAGCAACATCTTGCGGTACCGGCTCTTGAGCTTCTCGAGTTTGGCCAAGCGCTTCGTCTTGGGCTTGTCAGCTGACGCATCAACCTCGGCGTCATCGTCAGACCCGGCGTCCTCGCTGTCGTCACTGTCGCCATCATCATCGTCATCGCCGGACGAGTTCTCGGAAGCGAGGTACGCCGCAAAGTCGTTGTCGTCGACGTTCTTCCACTCGGCCTGGCGCGTGAGCAGCTCCGTACGCCCCGCGTCGTCGTCTTCCCACGTGAGCTTCACGTCTGTGTTCTGGAGCGCCGTCGTCGCAAAGATCGCCGGCTTGTACGTCTCTGGCACGCTTGTGCAGACGTCTTCGGCGGGTTCTTGAACTCCATGTCGTCTGGGATGTATCGGTAGTCGAGCAAATTCGACGATGTCTCGTGCTCGAGCTGGTCGACATTGTCAAAAATCGCGCTCGCAGTCTTGACAGAATCGCATGTAACAATTACGTAATAGTACTTGAGCTTCTGGAGCTCGTATTTGCGAAGCTTCTCCGTGTCAAGGCCATTCGCGTCGTTCGCGTCCACGCGCTGCTTGACACCGAGTGGATCGTCCGAGTCGTACGCGTCGCTGTCTTCGTCCTCTTCCTCCTTGTTGTTGCTGTCGCTGCCGTCGCTTTTGCTGCCGTCCTCGCCATTCTCCTTCTCCTCTTCCTCCTTCTCGTCGTCGTCGTCGTGATTCGCCGCCTGCTGCTCCTGGTCCTTTTCCTTCTCCCTCTCCTTCTTCTTCGTGCCATCGCTCCACATCCCCTGCGGTCCGTACTGCTCTTCCTCTTTCTACGCTCCCAGCCACACAGCGGAGCGTCCAACCGTCCATCCGTCCGTCAGTGAATCAGCCAGCCTGACCTCAGCCACACGCCACACACCAATGCACCATCTTCTGGAGTCGATAGTCCGACAGGTAAATCGTCACGTCATGAACGGCACCAGTCGCGGACGCAAACGACGGACACAGCGCAAAGAGATTGACGGCGCGGATCCGGGACCAGTCGCAGTTCTGCACCGCGAACCGCTTAGTCTCTTCGTCGAGCGGCACGTTCTCTTCCTCGGACTCGGACACGTCGGCGGCGGCGCAGACGCGGGCTGCGCGTGGCGCCAGGTGTCGGCTTTCGCGTGCTTCCGCTTGCTCGCGCCGCCGCGATTCAGTGAGAGCGACGGTGGCAGCGGTGACTGCCGCGGAGGATTCGGCGCCGTCACCCTGGCCGTCTTCTGCGTCGCCATCTTCTTCTAGGGCGTCGCCGTCAGGTCGCCGTGCGCAGCAAAGACGCTCTCGTCCAGGAGCGAGAGCAACTCCTGCGGGTGCCAGCCGCGTCCGTCGGTCGCGTCTGTGCGCGCCCCGCCAGCAGCAACTCGTCCAGCACTGCTATTACCACTCACGCTCGCGCTCGTCTAGCACTGCTACTACCACTCACGCTCGCGCTCGTCTCGGGCATTCGAGCCGGCGCAGACGTGGAGTGGAGAAGGATGTGCTTCTTGGTGGTGCGGCCACGCACCTCGCCGTCGTCCTCCGCGTACAGCCGCGCGTTGGCGCGGCTCACCGGCGTCGTCTTTGGGGGCAAGTACCTGCTGCTGTTGCGATGGTGATCGTTAAGGCTCAAGCGCGGGTCTAGGAGCGTGTGTCGTGTGTTTGCGCTCGCGTTGTTCATGCGGTTCGCAGTTGGTGTCGTGTCGATCGGCTTGAACGCGAGCGTGATGGAGGTGAGTAAATCGTTGTCGAGCGAGCTCATGAGGCTCGGTTCAGAGCTCATGAGCCGCATGAGCACCTCCTGCTTAGCCAGCGAATTGCGCACACGCTCGGTCATCGCTGGCAGCCCTGTATCGACAGTCTGCACATGCACGCGTGCGGTGCAGACATGGGACTTCTTGTTCTACAATGCGAGCGCACACAATCACGCCAGCGCCATCGAGATGTAGGGACAGCAGCCGCGATGGAAGTGGTAAGCGTGGTCGTGGTGCATGCGCAGATACCGCGGAGAGGAAGAAGTGGAGGCGATAATGCACATGTGAGGGAGCTCCTCGAGGCACAGTTGCCGATTTTTGAGCTCCCAATGTGTTCAAAATGTGTCCCTTCAAGATCCGGTTACTTTTTTAGACCCTTTGTACTATATGTTTGACTCTATGCAGTGGCTTGTGCTTGAGGAATTTCCATAAATCGTTACATATGTAATGATTTTGCCCAGAATCAGACCACCTTTGACGGGGTTCCGTCAAAAGGCGTTTCATAGGCATAAAGTTCAAATATACTGTGCAGCTACCGTCTTCCCCCACCTACAGCGCCTAGGCGTTCTAAAAATAATAAAATAGTGGCCGCGGCGACACAAAATATTCGATTACAACGCCCACCGAAATACAGCACACAGCCCACTATTGCAAAGTGTACAGTTTAACTACTACATCAACTGGTGCTGGCCAAGCAACCACCCATTCCATCGCAGTCATGCTCTCATAGACATTGACGGTACCTCCAAGTCCGTCCATCCAAAAGGTGCGCCCGCAACGAACCATTTCCGCGTGGTGTCTGGGATTTAATTCTCGACATTCTAGCACTTCCTGCAACCGACCATGAGCGACGACAAGCGACGAAGCTACAGCGTCCGGGAGAAGCTCGCCGTAGTGGCCGAGTATGAGAAGGGGGTCAGCGGTCATGGCTTCAGCGCCATCGCCAAGCGGCACGGTATCCCGTCCCTACAATTCGTGGCTGGTGGAGATATCGCGACAAGCTACATGCGGCGCTGCGCGACCGCCGGGCTACGACTCGCACCATGAGGCGGCTTGGTGGCGGTGGTCAGAAGGCTGCTCACGAAGACGTGGAGACGCCGCTACACAGCTGGATTCTAGAGCGCAACAAGAAGGGTCTTCGCGTCAAGGACGCGTACATTCGCTTGCAGGCAATGAACATCTACAGAGAGCTCCACGGGCCTACCGCTGGTGGTTTTGATACGTCAACTGGCTGGCTAGCGCGGTCCAAGACCCGAAAAAACCCTGTGTCGCGCCGCCAGACAACGACAAGGACGCTGCCACCGGACGCCGCGGCAACCTGCCGTGACTTTATTCAACGCGCGCATCGGCTCATTGACGAGCACGACACCAAGCCACGCAACATCATCAACATGGACCAGGTGCCACGGTACTTCGAGACCGAGCCCAAGACGACGATCACCACTCGGGGCTCGCGCGAGGTGCTGCTTCGAAAAGGTGGAACGAGCCACAAGCGCTTCACAGCAACCTTCATGGTGACTGCCGAGGGCCGCTCCCTTCAGCTCCACATCCTGTTCTCGAAGCTGAAGAACAGACCGGCATGTTTGCCCGGTATTTTTGTCGACGTCAATTCGGCCGGGATGTGGAGCGACGAGATCCTCTTGGCCCACGCGAAGGCGGTGGTATGTGGACGCAAGGAGACCCAGCTTTACCGAGAGCCCGTGCTCTACCTGATCGACTCCTACGGCTGCCACGTGTACCTTGAGAAGTCCAAGCAGCTGCATCGGTACAACATCTTCGTGCTTATCATCCCGCCCAAGCTCACGGACCTCCTACAGCCGCTCGACGTGGCGCTCAATCGAAGCTACCAAGAGTACTACCGCGCCAAATACGACGACTACATCGCAAGGGCGCTGATCGACCCATCTCTGCAGACTCCGGCTGGCAACCCGAAGGTCCCGCTGTACGCCACCGTCGCCCAGTGGACTCTCGACTGGATCGCGTCCAAGAGTCAGGCGGATGTTGCGAAGGCGTTTCGATTGTGCGGCCTCGTTTCGAGAGAGCGCTTTAGCGCTGAGGACCTCCATCCGCCGCTAAAGGGCATCCTAGAGCCGGACCTCAACGTCGAGCGGTGGCTCGCAGCCTACCGCCACCTACTGGATGAGGCGGACGACAGAGAGCAGCTAATCATCACACCGCCGGCGTGGTACCTCCCCGACAACGAGCGTGTGAGTCTCTTCCACTGTCTGCTGCACGGCCTCGGAACTCCTTTAGCAGACTATGTGAGCGCTTTGACATCCTACATGGAGTCGCTCGATGATTTGGCTGGTCTCTTTGACGACGAGTATCTCGCGAGCATCCGGTCCGGGGACGCGGCAGCAGCCGAGCTCGAGATCTATGCGGCATCCAGGATGCACCAGTGGAATATAGAGCTCAAAACGGTGGGCGACGAGTACAAGGTGGTCACGAGCTTCTACACAGTTAACAATCCTACCAGGACGGTCCACCTTGTGCGCTCTGGGGTATTCTTTGCTGTGAAGGTGGACGGCTACTTGCTGTAATTCGATAATATTTTATAATGATTTTTGCCAAAAAGAAGATTGCATAGTTAAATTATGTGAGCAGCAAATATCTTTTAGCTATTTTTAACACATTTTGAAAATTTTAGCAAAACCACCGTTTACATCGCAGCCACCTTTACAAGAAAACCGATCCTTTTACGATCCACAAATGTAAACTGCACGGTGGTGGGCTTGGACCCTGGCCAGGGGCGTAGGAGGGCCCAACCTACCTCACCGCACCAGAATTAGAACCCGCTCAACCACCGCCCAAACTTTGGTTAAATGTTCGTATTATAGCTCATAGGCGTTCTAAACAAATAAAGCGCCCTATGGCCGTTTTATTTTATTACAGCGTGTAGGCGCTGTAGGCGTGGGAAGACGGTAGTAGTACCTCCGAACTTAGTAGAACAGAAAGTCCTCCGGCAAGTACGAATTTTAACCATTAAAATGTAATATTACAATTATTCCCTGTCTCAGTTATTAAGTCCGATGAGATTTGGCGAAAGTGAGCAACTTTTTGATTTCTCACGTTGCTTTTAAACCTATCACCGGATGTCGTATCTGCGCTGATTGGCTGAAAAAGGACACAGAGCTGGTTATTTGTGTGGTCGCAGATCGACAGGGACAGTTCTGGAAGCCGAGTATCAGACGAGAAAGGCAGCCACCACGATGGCGCCGAGCAAGCGCAAGCGGCGTTTTCGCGTCGTCAGCGAGGAAGCGGCTACTCTAATCGATAACTGCAGGCGCTTCTTTGAGAAGGAACTTGAGCAAGAGCATCACATCCTCCTGACGCGCCCGGTGGCGCGAACAGCGACGTGTAAGAGGGCGCTGTCCCAGACAGTTCCTCAAACACGGCTGTAATGGGCTAAACCTGTAGCCATTACATGAAGGTTGGCTGTGTGGGACACACCA
>JAADXW010001076.1:0-12291 GCA_023337975.1 Phytopythium ostracodes
CCCCCCCCCCCCACACACACACACACATCATTACTGTTGTCTTCGATCCGATCCTACTGTATGTAGAACCGTAAATCGAAAAGTCAAGGATTCAAAAACGGTAGAAGTCAGTACAGTGCCTGTTTCGGTCTGGCGATCGGCGGCAACTTCAACATGCAGTGGGACGCTGTCGACCAGCTTAAACGATTTGTGATTGGTTCACATAACTTCATATATCCATTTCATTGGTCAGTTTGATGCATTAACGTCTTTAAACGATTTTCATTGGTTAAAATGCCACATGGAAGGAAAGACAGAAGCGCACGTCGAAGGGCGGCACACAATGGCGACCGCCCCCAACGTCATACATCACAATAGAAGAAAGGCGGCGCACTTCCTTCCACCATGCCGCTTCCGCTTCTGCTTCCGCTTCCCCCGCTGCTTGCCGCCCCAGTTCGTACAGTACGGAGTTGACCCGATGCCTGCTCGCGCTGTTCTTCTTCTTCCGCTTCTGTTTCTGTCCTTTCTTTCCATGGCGCTGACCCCCTTCGTGCCCTGTGATGTTAGGATTAGGCCACACGTCTGTCGTGCGGCCCAAGGGTCGGTGCGCGGCGCGCGGAGCTGCGGTGGGCACCGTCTGGCGTATGAAGGGGCGTACGGGGCGGAGCGCGCGCTGAGCCGCTCCGGGCCCTGGGCTCTGCTGGCGCCAGCGCGTGGAACGGAAGCAGGCAGCACCGCGACCGCTCGCTGGTTCGCTCCCATTCGGCGCTCCGCCCTCTCTTCCTGTTGTCCCTCCCCCCGCCTGTCGGTTGGTCGACGGATCCATGGGTCGCGGCTCGTGACGCTGTCATTTCTGAATATCCCTCGACTCGGCGTGGTCGCCCATGAGCGAGTTCTTCGTCGTGACCGAACCCCGTCCGCGGCGCTCAGCCCGTGCCAGAGCGGCGCGTGAGGTCGTGGACTCGCCGCCGTCGCCTCTGGGTGCGTCCTCCGCCTCGGCATCGCACTCGCACTCCCAGTCGTCGGCGTCCCATTCGCCGTCGCTGCTCAACAACCGCGGCGTGTCAGTCGTGCACGAGGTGACGGACCGCGAGCTGTTCGCCACGGCCGTCGCCGTCGTGCCCAACCTCCAGACGCTGCTCACGCGCCGCTCCGTCTCCTCCCGGCGCCGTGACAGCAGCAGCAGCAGCCACCGCGGCTTCACCAGCGCCGGCGGCACCAGTGCACCAGCCGCGAGCGGGAAGAACAACCTGCACTGGGTCGTCAAGAAGAAGCGCCACGGCCTGGAGATCAAGGAGTTTGACCGCAGCTCACTCGCGCATACCGGCTTGTCCTCTGCCAACCGCGTAAGCAACGCAAGCGCAGCGAGCCAAACACCACGAGCAGCAGCGTCCACGCCTCGGACGCTTCGCACGCCTCGTTGGTGTCAGTTCAACCGCGCGACAGCGGCAGTCTCCGAGCAGACACTGCCGACCCCACCAAGCTTTGCTTCCACCCGAGGCTCCATCACCAGCAACCACCTGCCAGCGCACCACTATCGCCAGCAGCAGCAGTGCTGGCCTCATTGTGACGAGCGCGTGGCGTTTGCCGCGTCGGCGCACGCGGACCTCGGATGCCGATTGTCCGAAGCACTGGAGCTGCTCTTTAGCACCGACGCACTGCAGTTCGACGCGACCATGAGCTCGCTCTTCGGCCACACAAAGTACAAGCGCGGGGATCTGCTGCTCGCACACGCGCTACCGCACGGACTGAGCGTCACGCACAGCGACCTGGATGCGCTCGTCGGAAACCCACACGCCAGTAGCACGAGCAGCCACAGCAACAGCTATGACGAGCACAAAGCCGGGAGCGCGTTCGACTGGCTCGAACGTGACGACAGCCTCGTGGAGCCCACGCAGCCTGGATGGGTCGCACTCCAGTCCGTCACGCTGCGTCCACGGCTGAACGTCTCGCTGCCTGCTGCGACGCTGCGCAAGCAAAAGCTGAGCTTCGCAGCGTACTCGCAGCTGCGGCCGGCACGGGACGAAGCCGTGTATGTCATGCGGACGCTGCCGAAGGAGCTGCAGATGCGCGTCAACGCCACCTCCGAGTTCTCTGAAGCCAGTGGAGGAGATGTTGCGGCGAACGGAGACGTGTTCACGGACGAGATCTCGGTCGGGTATCACCTCGCGGGCTCATACTCGGACTTGAGTGGCCACCAGACGCGCGTCACCATGTGCGCGTATGTCAGCACGCCCGACGTCGACGACCCTGACCGTCACGACGGTGGCTTTGAGTTCGACGATGGCGGAGAAGCCGGCACGCCGCGTGCGCCGCACTCGCACCAGTCTTTCCTCACGCGCCACCACCACAACCGACAGCTTCGCCGGCGGTCTGAGTGCTCGGCGAGTGCCAAGTACGTTGTATCGCTGCTGGCAGCGGCGACCAACGATCTCGAGAAGCTGCTGCGCCGTCGGCGGCTCGGCACCCAAGCGTTCATCCTCACGCCGCTGGACAAGAGCGTGTTCCAGCAGCATGACTGTCACGTCTGCGCGCGCCGCTTCGGGCTGCTGCGCGCCGAGCTCTTCTGCCAGCTCTGCGGCCACCTCGTGTGCCGCGACTGCTCGCGCAAGTTCGAGGTCGAGCCTCTTGCTCGTCGAGTGCGTCGCAACCGCGTCTGCTTCGCTTGTGTCGCCCACGTGGACGCCAACGGGGTTGTCAAAGGTGAGAGCGAAGACGTTGGCGAGTATTGGACGCGTCCGCGGCATCGCGTTCGTCGTGAGCGGCGACGAGGCGGGAGACGGGCAGACGAAGATAGCGAGGAAGAGGAAGAGGTGCCTGCGTTCTTCTCGGCGCGTGGAGAACGCAGTGCGGCCGCTTCATCAATGTGGAACATCTTCAAGACCCACAACAAGGACGCCGGTGAGAGTGGAAGTGCTGAGAACGACGCTGCTGGCTCGCGACGTTTGCGCCGGGCGTTTAGCATGGATTACGCTGATGCCAGCAGCAGCGTCGCTGGTGATGTCAATGATGTGGACGACATTGTCGATGTCGTGGATGACTATCGCCATGATCTTGACAATGTCGCTGACTGTGAGCCGCGCGGTCGACGCCGCACTGGGAGCAGTGACAGCATGACGACGTTCAATGGCACCGAGCTCAATAACTCCACCACTCCGCCGCTGACGCCTGGACGACAGCTCGCGGACGCGCTCTTCTCCGGCAACCCGCTGAGTCGCGCGCGCGCTCTCGAGGTCGTTCGACGCGTCGTCCAACAGGTCACCCAGCAGTCGGATGTACCGGCTTTTGACTGTGATGATGCTGCTAGCGAGACCTGCGAGTTGGATGCCGAGCAGCAAGCAACGTCCTCGTCGTCGTCCGCGGCCGACCACGCGATGCTGCGTAAATACTTGGAGGCGCGGCGTCGACTGTCAAGTATTGCCAACTGGAAGACGGGCGCTGACGGCGCTGCAGCCGACGGAAGTTGCAGCTCCACGCCCATGTCGATCCCGACCGAAGTGAAGGCCAGCAAGGACGCGTCAAGCGTGGAGGATGCGTGGAAAGCGCCTCCTGCTGCAGCTGCTGGGACTGCTCCCCGAGAGTCCAAGAAGCTGACCAAGAAGAAGAAGATCGACCTGCTCAGCCGTCCATGGGAGTTCCGCCTGGATGCGGCTCGCCCGCCGGCGCGGAACCAGACGCACATATCGTCGGCAACCGAGACGGACGACGACGACGAAGAGGTTGACGACGCGTCCTTCACGTCGCCCGTACCACCGGCAGCTCCATCGGCTTCCTTGGACGGCGTGTGCGAGGTGGCCGCTGCGAGACTCAACTGTCCGATGGCTTACGTGGTCTCGCTCGTACACCACTCACCTGTGAAAGCGAGCATCGTCGGCGCTTTCGAAGCCTCGAGCGTTCGCCACGCGCTGTTGGATCGCACGACGGCTCTGTGCTCGGTGGCTTCAGCCTCCTTATCGTCTTCCTACGAGCCGATCGTCGTGCCCAACCCGCTCGCAGACCCACTGTTCCGCCAACTGGGCGAAGACGCGGACATGCGTTTCTTCGCCGGTTTCCCCATTCGTCTCGCGCCACAGGAAGGTGAGACGGAGCGGGATGGCGCGCCGGTCGCGTGGCTGTGCGCTGCCGACGCCGAGCCGCGCGACTGCGTGACGCTGGACGACTACGCGGCCATGCAGGCGCTCGCCAAGTTCGTCGCCGACCTGCTGGAGCAGCAGCAGCCTGTCCAAGCGTAACGCACCCGCCTCATGTACCTTCGTAAGTGTGCAGGGTGTTCATATCCAGTGAGGGAGGCCGCATTTTGATGTCCATGTGCTGTGCTGACTGTGCCGTGTTGCTATGAAAGACGAGAGAAAGTGTTATAAATATACATGCACAAGCACCATATCCCAACTCGTGCTGTCTGTAAATTTAGCCTGCAACATGACCTTCACTGAGCACTTGGCTAGCGACACTAGCACAACCCACGCGCGCCGACGCCTCCATTCGCTGTTATACTCAAGCCAATTCCACCAACAATCGCTGTAACACCGCCAGTTCCAGCACCACCATGGACAACGACCAGAAGCAGCAAGTAAGGCGGCTGACGACTCTAGTTGAAGTGTATACATACTGCATGCAAAGCTCACCTTCTTCTACCACATTAGCTCCGCGAGGATCTCGAGTTCGCCATCCTGCGGGCGGAGCGGCTGTCGGCGCTGGACACGCTGGACGCACCGCCTTCCCCCCGGCACCCGCTCGAGATGAAGGCGCTCACGGACGTGTTCGCGGTCTTCGGCTTCGCGCCGGACGACCTGATCGACAAGCACGACCAGTGCGCCATCTTTCGTCGCGTTCGTGCCGAGCTCGAGGACGCGCTGCGGCAACTGGCATCCAACCCCAAGAAGTACGACAAGGCCGTGTTACTGCGAGACCGCCTGCGAAGCATGAAGAGTGAGTTCGTCGACATGCAGCGCAGCTACGAAGCGCGCAGACAGCAGCAGGAGCGAGAGCGCCTCGCCAAGGGAGCGACACTGTGTGCCATCAAAAGCGACGTGCAGTGTGACGCCCGTATGCGTCAAACAGAGCGCGAGATCACCGACAAGCGGATGGATCTGGACAAGACGCACGAGGTGCAGCGCGCGCAGCTCGAGGAGTTCCTCGCTCGGTTGCAGGAGCCGCCGGCCAAGCTGTCCAAGCTGCTGCTGCAGCTCAAGAGCACCGAGAAAAACCTGGCCAAGCTGCGGCTGTTCGAAGACGCGCGCACGGTCTTCTTGCGCACCGACGCGCTGGAGAAGGACGAGCGTGCGCGCAGCGCCTGCAACTTCGAGCAGTTCAAGCAGTTTAAGCGGGAGCAGCTGCGCGCGCAGCAGGCCGCCGAGCGCGCCGAGATGGACGAGAAGCTGACCGAGCGGCGCTACATCGCCCGCCGGCGCAATGACGCTCACCGCAGCACGTACGACGATGGAACACGCTGCTGTTATGGAGGACTAGGATGCATCACTGACCCTGTGGACACTTTGATGGACTGAACACAGCGAGGCACAACGCATGGCCAACCTCGAACTCGACCTCCGACATGCGCACACGCTCGACATGCACGCCAAGCGCGTCTTCTCGACGGACCCGACGCCTATGGGCGTGCGGCGCTCGCACGGCGCGACGTCCAGCACGTTCCGCGGCCAGCAGCTGCTCAGTACGGTGCAGGGCCGGCGCCTCGAGGTCGCGAGTCTGTGCGCCATCCACGACCAGGAACGCGGCGCCGTCCCGGACGGAGCGGTGCGTCGGCTGGGATTGGCTTGGAGGCATGCGCGTGTGATGCGGAGGACCCGACTGATGGTGGTGTCGCTTGGTATGCTTGATGTGCTCGGGCAGGTCATTTACACTGGGTGAGCGCGCACTTCAACTGGGAACCACCATTCGGTTACATCAGATTACAGTAGGACTCGATTACGGTTATGGCTACGACCGTAACCTGGTGATTGGTTACGCTGCAAAAAGTTACACGTAACCTGTGGATCGCTTACGAGTTATGTTGTAACCACCGTTTGTTATTGAAAGGGTTACAATAGAAACGAACTGTTAACAAAAACCACGTAACCCGCTCGTGTCCTTGGTTTGGTTGGTTGGCAGCTCGAAAAGCTCCGACCGACCGACCGACCACGCGCCCAAACGTCACTCGAGGTCATTCCCGCTTTTTCTCCAGTCCGTGTCGGTCGCCGCCTGTGTAGCTTAGCGTTCCTGCATCTCTGCATGCACGGTAGTTATCTCCCCCTGAGTCGCTGTCCTCTGCGTTTCTCGCTGATGTACAACAACCATGCTAATACGGACGCGCGTGGGTGGACACGTCCGCCCGCACCCTGTCGAAGCAAATTGTATTCAAACGCACTGAGAGAAACATCCTTTTCGTGTTGTACATGTGCTGCTCGCTTGCTCGCTCCGATGGAGTCAGCCAGCTGCAGCTGCAGGCTCGCTCGGTGTCGGCGCCGCCAACGTATCCCGTGGGCGCTTGGTGCCGCTCGCGCAGTCCTTACGGGGGCTGCGTGGCCTGCTAGATGGAACCCGGTGGTGTTTGAGGTTGCTCGTGCCTTCCCGTGGGCTTGTGACCATAGAGCCTCCGAACATACAAACAAGCTTTCATATTGGAACTCGTAGGTGAGCGTAATAGCGCAGTCGCTGGACACCCACGAGGCTCGTAGACCTGCTCGAAATAGACTGCAACAGCGCAGCGTTGACGCCTTCATGGCACCCAACGTGACAGCATTAGACAAGATACAAGAGTATGGCGCCGTCGTTGCGTTGCCGGAAGCGGCAGGATCCCAAGCAGGCGCGCATCGCCTTCGTGCGGAAGCTGCAGCTGCAGCAGCATGACGCCCGCCGCGCCCATGACCGCGAGCTAGTAAATGTACTCCTCCCTCCTCTACTAATGACCATCACCGTCGCAGTTCCACCAAGCTAACACCTTGGACGGGTGTGATCGCCAGCTCATGACGCAGATCAACGCGCTGCTGCGCAAGGAGCGCAAGGTGCTGCCTGCCTACGAGCGCGTGAGTCCTCCGCACGCTCATCACACACTTGCATTCCGTTGGCTCACATGTGACGTTCGACACTCATACGACGCCAGCGGTTCCGGGGCGAAGACCCGCGCAGCGCCTTCTACTTCCGCATGCTGCGGCGCGTGGGCCTGCCCGAGGTGCACTCGCGCTTCGCGCCGTGGTTCCTCAAGTCGCACAAGCTGCGATTGGGCCGCTGGAGCGCCACGCTCTTCTCGCGGCTCGAGGCAGCCTTCTTCGCGCAGCCTGAGCGCTTGTCGACGCTCGAGCAGCGAATGCGCGCGCACCAGCAAGCGTACGCGGCTGTCATGGGCTGCGAGGACGCCAGTAAGGAGCTGGAGCCGCGCGAGAAGAACCAGAAGATACTGCGCCGTGCCTTCCGGGACTGCTCCTTCAACCCGGCCGTCGATACAAGCAGCAGCGCCAAGCAGCAGCAACAGAAGAAGAAGGCGATACCGACCATCGATGATGACAAGGACGTCGCAGACAAGCTCAAGCTGATCCCCGAGGTCCCGTTAGGAGGAGCCGCCCCGCCTGGACTGGCACCGTCGGTCCGTGGCACGCTCGAGTCGCTCGGCAAGCACGCCTTCTTCTCGTACATGGGCAAGTGGAAGGGCGGCGAGATGGTCGGGTCCATGGGCGTCTACTCGTTCGCGGACGGCGGCAAGTACCGCGGCGAGTGGCTTGGCAGCGCTCCGAACGGAGCTGGGACCGTCGTCTACCCAAACGGCGTCACGTACACGGGCGCGTTCGTGAGCGGCAAGTTCCACGGCTTTGGCGTCATGGAGGTGTCCACTGGCAGCCGCGCGAGCAGCGGCGGCTTCCGGTACGAGGGCGAGTTTAAGAATGGGATGCGCAGTGGGCGAGGTACGCTGCTGTTCCTGTCGACGGGCGCCAAGTACGATGGCGAGTTCTACATGAACAAGCGGCATGGCAAGGGCACCGAGACGAGCTCGCTGGGCTACTCGTACACAGGCGAGTGGCGCGAGAACCGTCTCGCTGGCAAGGGCTACCTGCTCTTCCCCGACGGGAAAACGCGCGTGTATCGAACGGATTGGCCGCCGCTGGTGCTCGGAGAGGCCATCCGACTGGTCAAACGTGAGCAGATGAAGGCGAAAGACTCGGAAGAGCAGTGGAACCGCTCGCTGCTGCGCGTGCGGGACGACTTGCGCGCGCTGGACCTGCAAATGGCGTTCTGGGACGCAGAGGAGGCGCGGCTCGCGCAACAAGACGAGGAGCGACTGGCCAAGCTCAAGCAGGCCAGGAGGAGCAAGCGGGAGGCGCAGGCGGCAGCAAAGCACGCGTTCCTCGAGCGCGCGCAGCAGGAGGCGGAAGAGGACGGAGAAGGCAGCGACGAAAGTGGTGAGGACGAGGAGGAAGAAGATGACGACGAAGAAGAAGACGAGCCGGGGGAAAGTGGAGAGGATGAAGACAAGGACGACGACAAGACAGATGCCGAATGATAGGACGACTAGCGCGTTGTTGGTGCTTGCTTCACTTTATATTTTTGTGCTGTCTTCAGTTCTGAAACGGGAAGTGGGCCGTCGCATTCGTGGTCCACCGATTTGATCCCTTCACTCGTAGTCGGCCTGCTCGCTCTACGCGCTGGGCTTGTCGTTCGAGCCGCCGAGCTTCTCGAGCTCCTCATCGATCTCGTGCAGGTCCTTGAGCTCCAGGTCGGCAGCGGCCGGGCGAGCACCGCTGGGCGTGGCAGCGGCCAGCGGGTTGGGCGGGAATCCAGACGCCAGCGTCGACGCCACCGCGGCCGGGACCACGTTGCCGATGGCCGAGATCGGGTTCGGGACGTTCGCCAGCGGTGAGTTGGCCACGACCTGCGCGCCCAGCGGACCGGCGAGCGACGTCACCGCCGAGAAGATTGACTGCAGCCCGATGCTGGCCATGCCCGCGACGTCATTCAGCTGTTCGTCGTCAGAAACAATACGTCAGCGTCATGATTCGACATCGGGTCGATTAGGAAAACAACGTACGTTGCGAGGCAGCTCGCCGAGCGCGATGGTCTCATCGACGCGGCGGTCGAGGAAGGCCCACGTCTCCTCGAAGCCGGCCGAGTGGTCCGAGAGCAGAAAGAGCTCCGTGCTGGCGTACACGGCCGTCAGCACGGCGCGCTTGGCGTACCAGGACGCGTCACTTGACTTGTCGCCGGCGAAGTACCAGATCTCGTCCGCGAGCGTCGCGAGCTTCTTCATGGTCGATGGCGCGTTCTGCGGCAGCGCGCCGAGCGCCATGGCCTGCGGCCACGTGGCGAGCACGGGCTCCAGCAGCTCGAGGCGCGCGCGCACGCCGAACTTGATGCGGTCCGTGACCGACATGGCCTGCAGTAGGTCCGTGCTGGCCGAGAGCTTGGCGCGCAGCTGCTCGTTGCAGTCGTTCATGAAGTATTCGACCAGCTCGATGGCGCCGCGCGGGAACATACCGTGCGCCACCGACGGGTAGCCCACGTCGCGCGCGCCCGCCGCCAGCGCCTCCACCGTCCAGCTATCATGTAATGCACGCAAATTGGTCAGTCGTTGCGTCACTATCCGCACGCTCGGGTTGTCATAGACACGACGCGTACCCGTGCTCGGAGACGTGGTGGATGGCGCTCTGCAGGATCTGGATCTCCGGGTCGGCGGCGGCCTCCACGCGCGGCCGCTCCGCCTCCTCGTGGGCCGCTCCGTCCGCGCGCTCGAACGTCTGGGTCGAGAAGGAGGCGCGGCGGGCTACCACCTCGATGGGCTTGCGCGTCGCTGCGACCGAAGAAGAAGCGAGCGCGGCAGCTCCCGAGCGGCCGGACACAGGCAGCGACGCCGCGAGGGTCGACAGCGGCGCCGCGCGCGCCAAGGAGGCGGCTCGGCGGCACGAGCGCAGGACGCTGGTCATGGCGGAGGCAGGCGTCAATGGGAAGAGGGATGTAGAGTGGGCGGAACTCGACCGTCGGATCTGTGCGCTCTTCGTGGCGGATTGGATTGACGATGCGACCTGCGGTGGGCAGGCAGTTACCTGTGAAAAGCGATCGTGACGGTTAAAACCTCTATTAAGTGACGTGCGACAGAAGTGAGGGGAAGTCGGCCATCAAAAAACCGTAGCTTACCGTTCTGTCAGTTACTGTATTTTGCATGTAGAGCGACACACCCCATGTTTATAAGGATGAGTACCCTGTCTAAAATGATGATCCGTTATATTTCACTCAGACGATACATTTCAGTAATTTTGGTTGCTGAAATGAACCGACACTGTATTACAGGGTGATCAATCAGTGCTCTCCGGGCCATCGACAGCAAAGTCCTGATCCTCAGCAACTGAACGGCCCTGCAAAGGTGACAGCTTCTCTAACTGAGAGATCAAACCGGCAGCGGCAACACAATTATCGCTCGGCAGCAGGCCGCTGGCGCGGAAACTGTTAGCGATTGTGCTGGTCGAGACACGACGCCACGCCTGGTCGATCCAGTCGCAGATCTTCTCACGATTCGGTCGCGAGCTTGAAGTTCGTTCCCGGAGCGCGCCCCGCCGTAATCTGGGCTCGCATACCGTCATGCCAATGCTGTCGCAGCTGACATTTCAACGGAAAATTCCATGCCACGTCCGCTGGCTGCGAGACGGACGTGGCATGAGGCGAAACCTCCAGAAGGACGACGTTGAGTGTCTTGGCGTAGCGCTGCACGCTCTCCGTCCAGTGGCCACTAAAGTCGTCCTACAGGAGCAGGAGCGGCTCTTGTGGTGACGGACGGGAAGCAAAATGATGCTCTAGGGAGGCAACAGACAGACCCCCATTCCACCAGCCTAATGCACGAGTAAAAACCCGGTGTTACGTTTGTACAGTACGGCAGGTTAAGATGGCAATCACAAAACAAGCAGCACAGTACCTTTTGAATTGCCATATATTTCCAGGTCGACAGAGTTACCGATCTTGATCACGTCCTTCCAAACGCGCGTCCCGAAGCCGAGTCTTCCTAGACGTTCTCCGCTTGGGTCTCTTTGCTTTTTGCTGGCTTGCCCTTAAATACGATGAACGGTGTGTAACGCGAGCCTTCACTGTCACCGAGAAGCATGGCTGTCGCTCGTTCCTTGGATGCCCCGCTGCACTTCACCCACGCGGTCTTCTCGCCGCGCTTGTGGAGCGTCTTCTTCGCAACATACTCGAAAAACACGACTAAATAACGTTATATACCTGTTTGGTTCGCGTTATACGCGCACGTGATGCCAAGGTCACGCATGGTGGCCTCGGCGATGGCAGCGAAAGCCGCCGTCACATCATTAATGTCCGCGGGGCTGATCTGGCTCTGCCGTGTGGGTACACGCAGGTTCAACTGGTGGCGGCGCTTAAAACCCAGCGATCCACTTGTCGGACGCATGGAAGTTCGTCACCTTCGCCTTCAGCGCGACCTGCCGCGCCTTGTCGGAGAGCATGTGCGAGGAAACGGGGATGCCGTCCTAGCGGAGCTCGTTGGCCCACAGCACAATGTCCGTCTCCAGATCGTTAGAAAGAACCGTACCAACACCGAGGCTGCGAATCTTGGTGTGCTCGCCCATGCCGGCCGCTGCAGCATCCTCGAGCTTGAAGCGCTCCCGCGCCCAGCGTACCGGATAACACGGGTTTCGTGCACGCACGAGTTTCGTGCAACAACAGGCGTAAAAGTCAGCACAACAACAAAAAATGTAAAGTGACACCCCTCCGGGCAGCCAACCTCCGTCCTAAATTCTGTGCAAAACCAGGGTGCAAAACACGGTTTCAAATCAATATGTGCATTTCGATTAAGTGTCCGACTCCACAACATCAAAGCTATCAGGTGCTCCATCAGGCTGTTCAACACGAAACTGACCGTCTAGAGTGCGAGGGCCTGTCGGCATAAGTGCTGCCTTGACGAAGCCCCTTCTAATCATATCTGGTGGCACCATTGCCCACGTCTCTGTGACTATAGATGTGGTCAGTGATCGCCGCTCGGGTGCGCTCGCACTAAACCCGTGGCTAGCGTGGTGCTGCACATATAACTCCCGGCACTTATGCTTGAACACCCTCATGACCGACACATCCATGGGCTGTGCGAGCCCAGTGATACCAGGAGGAATAAACTCGACATCAGTGAGGGTATCCTCCAACTGGGCCCACACAGTCGTCATCTTGTGAACTTTCAAACTATCGAGAAGGAGGACTCGGCAAAATGTCACCGAGGGCGGCCATACCTATACAAAAACGAAGTATAAGAAAAAATCGCAAAAACACAATTTCACAATGCCAGATCATTGCACTTACATCGCGTATCCACTCGAGCATCACGCGCTCGTC
>JAADXW010001077.1:0-12290 GCA_023337975.1 Phytopythium ostracodes
CCCCCCCCCCCCCCCCCCCCCCCCCCCCCCCCCCCCCCCCCCCCCCCCCCCCCCCCCCCGCGCGGAGCCACGGGGCGTCCATGGATCGGCCAGAGCCGCACTTCCTATTGCGTGCGGCCGCCCACAAGTCGCCGCGATCCATTTCCGTGTCTTTACGTTCGCCTGCAAGCCCCAGCGGGCCCGAACTTCGCCCCAAATCGCGCTTGGAACGCAAAATTTCGCGTTAATAGACGTTCCTCTGACGTAATTTTTCCTTCGCCAAAATAGTGCGGTGGCCAGTGCCTTGCGCGCAAGTTCTTCGACCGATCGAAGCGGTTCCGTGCGCGTCGCTCCCGCGCGCGTGACGAGTCGACAAGCAGACGGCCAGGGCGCCCTTTGCGTTCGCGAGGCACCGGCACATTCCCGCTTTCAGTGGCCACCAACCGACAGAGAGAGAGATGAACGTCATCTACTCGGTCAAGGACTACGTGACCAACGTGTTCGACCTGCACCAGGGCACCGGCTCGGGCGCCATCGACGTCGTGGCCGTGCAGCACGAGGACGGCGCGCTGCACTGCTCCCCGTTCCACGTCCACTTCGGCAAGCACAAGGTACGAGCAGGGGCGACCGCTCTATACTGTAGTACATTGTCGTGGGCTGACGGGCGTGTTTGTTGTTGGTCAATAGCTGAAGGCGGGCCGCGTGGACAAGCAGGTGGCGATTGAGGTCAATGGCGCGCGCGTGCCCGGCGTCCGCATGAAGGTGGCGACCGCCGTTCTCTACGTAACCTCCACTCCGAATGAATGGAACACTGACGGTCTCTTGTGTTGTCTACCGCCTGTGCAGCTGGGCGCGGCGGGCGAGGCGTTCTTCCTGACCGAGGTGCACGAGCCCGTGGAGGAGGAAGAGTACCGGACGTCGCCGCTCGTGAGCCCCGTGCAGCACGCCGCCAAGACGGTCGACAGTCGAGCTGACGTGTCGGCGCTGGACCCGCTTGAGCTCGAGGAGCGGAACCAGGACGAGCAGCCAAGCGAGCATACCGTCGTCTCGCCATCATGTCCTCCGACAAAACAGGCTGACCTGATCGCCGAGCTAACGCCTGAGGAAGACGGAGACAATGACGTACCGCCGCCCGTGTCCCCCGAGTGGCACGACGCGTACAGACTCGAGCGAACGCCCTCGACGCGGCTTCGCGGCGGTGGCGACGCAAGCGGCGACCGACTGGCGTGGGGCTGGGGCGCGCTGCCGCACATGCAGTTGACTGTTGTGGACCAGGACACGGATGATGGTGAGCAACCTGAAATTGACCACGCGAATGTGGAGCACCATCGAGAGGAGGAGGAGGAGGAGGAAGCTCAGGCGATGCCGGTGATGGTCAAGAGTGACTCGGTGTACTTCGACGCCGTCGACTCGGACGCGCTGCCATCGAGCGCGTTCGGAACGAGCCGGTACAGCGAGTTCCCGTCGAGCAACTCGCTGATCGACCTTGATCCGGCTAGTCTCGAGTCGAACGTGCCGTACATTTCGCTGTGTGGTCATCTTCTCGGCACAGCGTCTTCTAACGAGGAGATGCTGTCCGTCTTCGCGGCACACGTGGTGTCCTTCGAGTCCTTTCGAGCAGATCCTACCGCCATCCTGGCGAGTCCGAACTTGGTGGCGCTGATCAACGGTCAGCTGTCCGCTTTCACGCCCGAGGTGCAGACGTCCCTTATCTCGCGTGTGTTGTTCCCGTACTCCCCGCCGCTGCCGCTCAACGCGACCATAAAGACTCGCCCAACGCGAAGTCGCGATCTCAACGACAACGAGCTGGTACACAGTGGTGAAGAAGCGACTGAAGGGTTGAATGAACCGGTCTCCGGACTTACCGAGCACGTGATGAAGCCCCACCGCAACTCGTTTTCGCTCCCAGTGCTCGATCCGGTGGATGAAGTCAGCAGCGAAGGCGGCGTGTCCACGCAGGACACGAGCAGCTTCACGACCGAGCCGTACTTCAAGAAGAGCCTGATGCCTTCCCAGGCCGACTTGCGTCGCATGAACCTCCGCGCCGGCATGAACGACCTGTCCTTCGTGATCACCTCGTCTGTCGGGCAGTCCGTCGTGGCACGCGTGGACGCCAAGCTGTACCTGTGGCCGGCGTCGTCCAAGATCGTCATTGCGCAGATCGACGGCGCCATCTCACGCGCGTCGACCGGCGGGATGTTCAAGCGGCGAGACACGTCGTCGCCGCTGCACGAGGGCGCGCAGGCGTTCTTCTCCAAGCTCGAGCAGAACGGGTACCGTATCGTGTACCTGACGTGCCAGGGGCTCTCCCAAGCCGAGTGGGTCCACACGCTGCTGCGTCCGTCGTCGTCATCGTCACTTTCGTCTACAGCATCACCATCGTCGACGAGTGGCTGCCATCCGCTGAATGACTCGAGCTTGTCGCTTCCGCACGGACCAGTGCTACTGTCGCCCGATCGACTGCTTGAGACCTCGAGCAACGAGGCCATCGACGCGCTGGAGTTCAAGGCCGCGGCGCTGGCCGCCATCCGCGCGCTGTTCCCGCCCGACGTGAACGCCTTCTACGCGGCGTTCGGCAAGACGCAGGAGGACGCTGCGATGTTCGCGCGCGCTGGCGTCTTCCCGGGCAAGGTGCTCGTCGTGGACGAGTCGTCCGGCCGCCTGCGCCACCGGTCACTGCTGGGTTTCCACGAGTCGTACAGCAGCTTGCTGGTCATGGCCGACACCATGTTCCCGCCCATCCTGTCGCCGTTGGCGCCGTTGGGAGACCGACACGCCTCCCACAGCTCCAGCAGCAGCAGCAGCACTAGCAGGCGGACATCTACGGCCAATGACACGCTCGTGTCAGAGGCCGTCGCGTCGCAGGCGCGCGCGCGCGCTTTGGCCGACGACGCCTACAACGACGTGAACTTTTGGCGCATCAAGCCCGGCACGGTCTAGCAAGTGTTGCCCTTTTCCGCTATTATCACATTCGAAATATTAGCCAATCAAATTTAACGTAAAGCTCCAATTGCTATTATATAGTGATATTATCGATCTGGATTGGCCTAAAAGCAGCCATGACGGAATCGAAATAACGTATTCGTTTCGCCATTTGTATGATGGAGGCGAGGCAACCGCCAAAATGCGGCGAGTCGCGGCCGGCCGCCGTCTCGGTAACGCGCGCGCATGGGCCGGCGGAAGGGGCGCGCAGGGCGAAACGGTGTCGCCCGAGCCTCTGTCCCGGGTTTCCCTCGCTCCTGGCGCCCCGCATTGCCCAAAAACGCGCCCATCTCAAGCCGAAGGAGGCGGCAACTTGCAGCAGGCACAAGGCAGTTGGTTGAAGTGTCGTGAGCATCCACAATGCGCCGCCGACTGGTCAAGGAGAAGCCCGCGGGCAACGTGTCGGTCGACCGGCTGCCCGAGGTAGTGCCACCCACGCCCGCGGCGGACGAACGGCCCATTTCGCCCGGCGCCTTGAGCGTCGGCGCGCGGCTGCGGCTGCCCACGAGCCTGCCGTCGCCGCTCTTCTCGAGCGCCGCGCTCGCCAGCAACGCCGACAACAAGAGGTAGCCGCAGCAAATCGTAGTGCTGTATGCGCGTGGGCTCTGTCTGATGTGCCTGGAAACATTTTCACAGGGTGCTAGACCTGCGCGACAAGAAGAAACTGCGCTGCATCTGGCTCGCGCCCGATGAAGGTGAGGAGCAAGAGCGCGGCGTCGCTTGAAGATGCCCGTGTACGGACTGCAGGCTCTTACCGATTCCCTTGTCGTGGCAGGCGACCAGCAGATTGTGCGCCCGCCGCCCCTCGACAGCATGCAGTACGCCAACCTTGCGGTACGCTTCGGCATCCGACACACATACGAGGACGTCCAGTACTCCTTGATAGGGCAACACTAACGGGGAGATCGGTTGCTTTGGATCCGCAGGCGTCTCGGTTCGGGCAGAGCAGCATGACCAAGATCCAGCGCACGGACGCACTGGCTGCGCAACTGGAGAAGACGGGTCGCTTCATGGACGCCGTGCACACGTACGAGCAGTCGACCAAGATGCTGGTAACGTCGGGCGCTTGCTGTGGCCCCTCTTGCATGCTCCAGTTTGACTCTACGCTGTTGCAATGCGTTGTGCGTAGCTTCGCTGCATCCAGAAGAGAGCTGAGGCGCACGACATGGCGGCAGACGAGATCAAGTGGCTGCGTATCGACTACGAGATCCGATGCGTGCAGCTCGTGGCGCTGTGTCTCTGCGGGGCGCGCAAATCCGAGGCCATCGCGGACAACACTCCGTTTCTGGTACGCTCATACATGTGATTTGTTGGTGGCTTGGGGTAACAGCACGCGTAACCAATGCGATTTGCGGGTATGCGACGCGGTGCAGCTCTTGAAAAAGGGCGAAGACTTGACCTCGCGCGACGGCCTCGACTACTGCAAGAAGGCGATCCAACGCGCGGCCGTGTACCAGCACCTCGCCAATTACTACAAGAAGCAGAAGAAGTACCAGGCCGCGCTTCAGGCCGCGGACAAATCTGTCCATATTAACGAGAAGCTCCCGCCGCGCGACCGGTTCCCGATGGCGTACTTCCTCAAAGCCTGCTTGCATGGCTTGCTCAACGATCCAAGCAACGCCGGGCTCATGTACATGCAGTGCCTGACCTTAGCCGAGTCGCAGCAGGCGTCACGAACGACTGGGGGACCTAGCGGTGTCGATCCGCAGGCTTTGGAAGTGTTTTACACTCTCAAGGCAGCAACACTGCACAATATGGCGATTGAGTGGGCCAACCTGCACATGCCCGACCAGACTCGTGAAGCGCTCGCCAGTGCGATGGAAATCGGCGTCCACCGCCTGCCGCAGTCGCATCCGATCGTGATGCGCATTCTAGAGACGTACAAGGTGATGCGGCAGAACTTTCTGTTCCGTAGGAACTCCATTGAAGGAAACGGTGGTGCTTCGGACTACTTGCCGACTACCGCTGCTGATTCGCCGCGCAGTTCGACAGGAGATCCGTCTGCTAGTCAACAACCCCTGGCATCAACTGCTCCAAGAGGAGCGTCACCTCGCCCGCTCAATCAGCTGTCTCCTCGCAGCGATCGTAGTGGAAATTTTGAGCCAGGACCAGCCGAGTTACCTCCCTCTCGACCTCCATCACGACCTGCTGATGCCGCTCGCCCATCAACTGGAGTGTCTCCTCGCGCCAGAACGGCCAAGCGACCGGTAACGGTGGCGGAAGGGCCTGTTGGGCTCTTCGGGCACGCTCTCCCTCCCGGCGCCACGCGGACCTCCCTAGTGGTCGCGACGCCAAAAGAAACGTACTCGCACGCCCTCGGTGCGCGCTACAACCCTCACAATAGCTTTATTCGGGAAGAGGCCAGGGTCTTCGTCGCTCGAACGAGGGCGGCAACGAAGATACAGGTACGCGCATTGGTCCGTGCTCGTGAATACTTGCCTTGTTGACTAACGATGCCACTTGTATCCTTTTCTGATGGCACAGAAATGTTGGCGGCGCGCATTGGCTCGACGACGACTTCGCATGCTGCAGAATAACGCTGCCACCCTCATCCAGAGCGTGCTGAAGATGCACATTGCGAAATCTCGCTACCTCGACATCCTCGAGCGGGTGCGATGCATTCAAGCGCTATGGCGAGGCGCTTTTGCTCGCTCGCAGCGGAAAGAGCGTGTGTTTGCATCTGTAGCGATCCAAGCAGCGTGGAGAGCAAAGAGCGAGCGGGGCAAGTTTGAGCGCGAGAAGGCGCAGATCATTTTGCTCCAGTCGCTGTATCGTGGATATGCGGTGAGAAAAGAAGTTGCTGAGCATGTGGACGCAGCAAAGAAGATACAAGCCCATGCGCGCCGTCACCTGGAGGACGTGAATTACAAAAAGACGACTGCCGCGGCCGAGGTACTCAATCGCGCCTTCCGTGGCATGTACGCGCGCCACATCGAGTACCCGATAGCTGTTGCTGCCGCGAAGAAGCGAGAGGAGGAAGAGCGTGAGGCGGAAAAACGAGAGGTGGAGCTCTTGGAGACCGTTGCCGATGTTCTGGCAGCGGCAGTTCTCGGTGTGGAGGACACACTGATTGCTGAGGCTCAGCGAGAAGCGGAGCAGCGGGGGTCAGAGGAGCGAGAGACGGAACTTGTAGAGGCTGTGACCAACCTCTTGGCATCCATGGCTCTGAGTGTGGAGGCTACAGTGACGACCGAGACGGAGGAGCAGGCAAAATCTGACGCGATTGATTCAGCTCCAGCTGAAATTGGCCAGAGATCAAGAGAACATGGTGTTCCAAGTGAGGAGACGTATCTGCAGGGAAACGACACCAACCCAGACGATAGCAGTGACGATAAAGACGTCGCAGTGCCGACGCAACAGCCTACGCCAGCTCGGGATGAAGAGGACCCACCAATGTGCGTAGAAGATGATGCAAAACAGGAGGCGTTGCTTGGAGACGAGCTCGAAGCGCCTTCGGCTGAGGTTTTACGGAGCCAACCAAGCCCATCTTCCATTTCCGATACGGCAACTTCGACAGCCGTCGCGAAAACAGTGCGAATGGACGCTCTCCTCGCTAAGAGCGATTCCAATCGGCTCATTATAGATGCTGTCATGGCTGGGACAATTTCAAACTACGTCGAAGCAAGCGTCAAGGCAGCTATTCAAGACTCCAGTGATCCCAGTGCACCATATAACATCGCAGTGCCTCAGATCCAACTATCAAACAATGTCCAAGCGCCAGTTAGCGAACCCAATCCTCAAGTATCGAAGCACATCACCGCAGAAATGAAACCAGAAATCGTGCCGACAAAACAAGAGCCGGTGGAGGAAGCAGCAGTGGCGGTCGTCGAGCCAGCGATCGAAGAGGTCGTGTCGAGTGCCGTGGACGCGCTGGTGTCGGACGTGGCGAGCGTGAGCGTGGTGGTCGAGTCTCTGGTTGTGGAGTCGGTGGCAGAAGTGACTGTGACAGCCGTAACATTGCTGACGGTGGGTCCGGAGGCTGAGGCGGTCGTGGAAGGCGTGATGTCGGAGGTTGTCGCGGCTCTGGATGCTGGATTGCTATCACGAGGTGGTGAAGTGCCGGATGCTGCCGTAACGGAGTCGGTGGAGACTGCAGTAGCAGCCTTCATTGTTGCTCCAGAGGCGACGGTCGAAGCTACCGGGGTCATGGAGCAAGTGAATTCGGAGCCGGCGGTCGACATGGAGATCTCGAGTGCTGTAGCTGTGATGGTCTCCGCTGTTATGGATGCAATTGAGATTGCTGCCTCTGTCGACGCGTTGTTGAGCGACGATGCAGTCGCGAGCCGTGAGGTGAACGTGTCTGAAGAGTACGACGCGTCTAACGAGATGTCGATGGCATCGTCGAGCTCGGCATCTGCATCTTCGCTGGACTCGAGCATGAGTCACTTCCGTCTCTTAATGGCAACAGACCCAGGCGTAAGCATCGACGAGGACTACGTCGAGGGCTTTACCAGCGAGTGCACCGGCGACCTCGAAGACCTCGACGACGCGCTTTCCGAAGTCTTCGAGGAGCTGCATGGACCGGGGGAGTCACCCGGATCCAGTCCTCGCTATTCGTCTTCGCATTCGTCTCGGTGATAGAGTAGCAAAGAAGCCGACAGAGAGCGGAGCATCGAGCGAAGAGGAAGATAAGGTGACAAGGTGGAGGAGTTGGTGTCCATGTGCGTAGGTATATATCGACTCGAACGTGCTGCATACTCACTGCATCAAATACAAGATATCGCATAGACTACCCGGCGAGTGAGGTATCGGAGGATGTTGCTCAGGGGAGGAGGCAGATCGTGGACAAGGCAAAAAACACAACGCGGCATGCTCCATTCAATCGCTCGTCATAACCATCCTCTCCTTCGCTGTTTTACTCTTGACGGGACCATGCTGTAGTTACCAGCCGTTCGATAATCCTTCGACCGGTGTGTCTCGACGACGGCGACTGCTTGGCACAACACGCGCAGAGCTACCGCATTAGTAAGACTCCCAAGTTCCTACGATAAAGCACGATAGCTACCTGGCGGTGGGCGGGCGCTTACTGGATGAGGAAGATGACGAGGATGACGACGACGTGGTGGACGCCGACGACGAGGTCGAGCTCGATAAGGACGCAGACGCAGACGAGCTCTTCTTGCTACTCTTCTCGCGTGACGAGGACGCTCGCTCCGGGTCTCTTGTCTCAGAGCTGCTGCCCCCCCCGCCGCTGCCGCTGCTACTCGGCTCCTTCTTCTTGCTCGGAAAGGCACTCGCGCTCGGGTTTTCGACCGTCGACCCACCGGCCAAGGCGCTCGCCGACTTGTCCAGCTCGTTCTCGAACACAAGTTCACAGTTCTCGTCCGTGATCCCGACGCGGTCGAGCCAGAAGTTCATGGCCATAGGCACGCCTCCGTTGCTGTAGCCGCCGCCGTAGCCGCCGTTCGGCTCAAAGTCCTTGGTGCGGCGCTCGGGCATTTCCATGTCGAGCTGCACGACGTTGTCGCGCCGCCAGCGCGCGTTGCCCGGGTCCACAAGGCGATTACGACGCGCAAACTCGCTCTCGATGCGGCGCGCCCCTCGCCGTGAGACCGGACGCTTGGGACGCAGCAGAGCCGTCAAACTCGACGTGTTGGCGGTGGCACTGGGCGCCACGCGCCACTCGTCCGTCTCGGGTTCGTAGGTTGCCCGCTTCTCGAGTGCTGCAACTTCTTCCGGCGGCACAAAGTGGCGCAGCAGCACGTGCTTGAGCTTGAGCTGCCTTGTGAGCGCGCGAAGCGTGTCCAGCACGTCCTCCTTCTCGGCCTGGAACTCGGCCGTCAGGTCTTCGATCTCCGTGACGGCAGCCTTGTGCTTGGCCCAAAGCTTCTTGAGCTTGCGCGTCTTGTCGTCGACCTCCTCCTGCAGACTCGCGTGCTGCTCCTCTAGCAGCACGTTCGAGTCCTCCTTCTCGGCCAACTCTCTCGCCAGCAGCATCTCCTGCCGCTTCTGGGCCTCGATCTTGCGCTGCGCCTCCCTCAGCTCGCGGTCCTGCTGCGCCGCCTGGTCGATCGCGCCTTGGCCGCCCGAGATAAGCTGCTTCTCGAGCTCCGCGAGGTGCGCCACCATGTCCTGCTTCTGCTTGGCGAGCTGCTGCTTCTGCTTGGCACGCTGCTCGAGCTCCTTCTCGAGCGCGATCCGCTCCTCCTCGGTGCGCGACTGCTCCGCCAGCAGCGCCTTCATCTCGGCCTGCGCTCGCTGCTTCAATGCCTGCTTCTCCTTCCTCGCCTCCTCTTCCAGCGCCCGCAGTACCTCTTCGCTCACGCCTTCGCGCTTGACGACCGTCTTCTCCACGATTCGCTCCACAACCTTGGGCTCTGCCAGCGCCGCTATGGCTGCTCCATTCGCTCCGATGTATCCGGGGGCGCCGTTGGGGCCAGCGATGCCTTGATGTTGCTGCATCTGCCGCTCCTCTTGGGCCGCGAGCGCCTCGCGCAGCTCCCGGATCTTGTCCTGGTACTCGCGGATCTTGGCGTCCTTGGGGTCCTCGTTGATCTTGGGCTTGTTCTTGATGTTCTTGGCGCGGTTGGCGTACCGCAGCGTCGACAGCGTCTCGTTGTAGTTGTAGTCGGCTGGCCCGCAGTTGGCGATCATGACCGTCTTGGCGTTGCCGCCCAGCGAGTCCTGCAGCAGGCGCGTGAGTTTCGAGTCGCGGTACGGGATGTGCTGCGACTTGCCGTCCACGAGCGCCGAGATGACGTTGCCCAGCGCCGAGAGCGACAGATTGATCTTAGTGGCCTCCTTCATGCGGTCGCCCGTAGCGCCCGTCTTGGCCTGCCGCTCGCTGCCGGCCAGGTCGACGAGGTTGAGCTTGCCGACGCTGATGTGCTCCTTGGCGGTGTCCGCGGCGCTCGAGCAGGCTTCGACCGTAATGGCGAACATGGAGTGCGAGCGCGAGGACGTCTGGTTCATGAGTGTGGCGCCCACGGAGCGGTTCTTCTTGCCCTGCTGCAGCACGGCGTCCATCTCGGCCTCGCCGCTGACCTGGCGCGCCGTCAGGTCCTTGACGAACACGCCCTGGTCCGCCGTCTCCTTGAGCTCGAGCTTGTTCTTCGGGTCACTCGCCAGCAGGTCGCGGATCTCCTCGTTGTATATCTCCAGGTATGACGCGAACACCATGAAGCGCGTGCTCTTCTCGGCCTCGGCCGCGAGCCGCTCGAACAGGTGCCGGAAGGACGTCGGGATGATGCCGCGCTCCTCCGGCACGTCCGCGTACCCCTCCATCGTGTGCGACTTGCCCGCGCCCGTCTGTCCGTAGGCGAAGATGGTGCCGTTGAAGCCCTTGACGACCGACTCAACGATGTCGAAGGCCGCGCGCGAGTACACGTCCGGCTGCGAGGCCTCGGGCGGGATGGCCGCGTCGAACGTGAACTTCTTGGGCGGCTCGCGGTCGTCCGCCTCCGGGTTGGCCAGCGAGATCTCGCCGCGCGCCGCATCCGCGAACACCACCGGCTTGCGCCCGTCCTGTTTCTCCTTGCCGCTGAGTGGACGGATGCGCACGCACACGCGCACGGCCTCGCCGCCCGCCGAGGACCGGGACGAGGACATGGAGGCCTGGGAACCTGCCTTAGAAGTACCGGGAACCAATCTGTAACGAGAATGTATGGGAAAGAGATGCAGATGCTAATGGAGGCCGAAGGAGAGCGGTGGTAGATGGTGGTGGAGTGGAGTGGTTTCGTCTCGAGAGACGCGGCCTTTGGCGGCAGAGTGCAGCCGTTATAGATAGATGTATAATAGAGGAAGCTCATGCTTGCTTTGTGAGGGTAGGCTAGGCAGGGCATTATGACACGTTGAAACGCTCTACGGTATCACTTGTAGACGATGTATCAACTTCAAGTTGAGTTTTGGAGTGTATGAATGCGTACTTGAGCACGGTATTATTTTACCCGTGCGTCATTAATACTAATGAATTACTACTGCGCGCGTATGGTGCTGTACAGTACCTCTCCGCTTGCCCAGTCCAATACGTGTTGTTCGACCTCATCCCATCCTCTTCGAAAAATAAGTTTTCACAATAGCCGTCCAACCTGCATAACTTTATCTTTCAAATTTCTAAACTACTCATTTAGCGCTTCCATTATTTTTTACAGTCCGCAAAATACGCACAGTTTGGTCTCCCACCCGCGCTTCTCTCGCCGCATTCTCCAAGAAAGCGACGACCCTCCGGATAGTCACTACTTCCAATCTGCCGATGGAGCCTTCGACGGACGCTGCTGCCTCCGCGGCAGCGGCGGCGGCACGCCCTCGTCCGTCTCGCGGGCAGCCGCAGCGGCTATTCCTGTCCAAGCTGCAGCAGCTGCGCATGTGCGAGCAGCTCGCGTTGCGCCCGATGAAGCGGCACGAGCTGGCGGACTGGGCGCAGCGCGAGTTCCAGCTGCCCAAGGCGCCGACGCTGCCCACGGTCACGCGCGTGCTGCAGTCATACGCGGACCTCAAGGCGCTGTCGGCGGAGGAACTGCTCAAGCCGGCGCCCGCCTCTTCGGGCAAGCGCCGCTACAAGCGCCGCGCGCGCGCGCCCACCAAGTACCCGGAGCGCACGCGGCTGACCAAGGCGCAGCAGCTGCAGATGTGCGAGTTCCACGCGGCGCACCCGGACGTCAAGCATCCGCAGCTCGCAGCCTGGGCGCAGCGCGAGTTCAAGCTGCTCAAGGAGCCGACGCGCTCCACCGTGTCCAAGATCGTGCGCCGCCACGACGAGCTGCGCGAGCTGTCGGCCGCCGACCTGGACCGCCGCTCGGCGCGCGACAAGGGCATCGGCCAGCTCGAGGAGCACGTGCTGGCCTTCGTGGCGCTGCAGCGGTCACTCAAGCAGCCGCTCTCGGGCGCCGCCATCCTCGCCGCCGCCGAGCAGTACGCCGACCTGCTCGCGCTGCCCGCCGACAAGCGCCCGGCGCTCACCAAGTCATGGCTCTACAAGTTCCAGACGCGCCACGGACTCTCGCTGCGCACCGGCTTCAAGAAGATCAAGAAGGCGTGATTCCAGTGGTGCTGGTGCTGGTGGTGATGGTCTCTAGAGTGTTGTGTGGTAGCCAGCGGTAGCAGCGAGCAGGCGTGGAGCGCTGTCCGGTCGTGATTTTATAAGGAACAAGTGACTGTGTGTCTGCCATCGCCCACGTTTGGATGAGGCCACGTACGAGTTGGTGGGTCGCATGGTTTCTCCACATTGTAACGTCGTTGCTCTATTACTGTTGTGCCTGACACTACGACCAGCATCTCATACCACACAGTCTCCGCTACACATCCACATCCACACCCGCTCCGTGGTCCTCCGCTCGCAGCGTGATCATCCTCTCGTTCTCGCTCTCTTCTCCTCCTCCTCATCGCGCTTC
>JAADXW010001078.1:0-12289 GCA_023337975.1 Phytopythium ostracodes
CAGAGGAAGCAGCCCACCATGGAGGTGACCGACGAGGAGGCGGAAGCAACAGCTGTAGTTGTGGTAGAGTTGGATATGAGGGGGCACGAGTAGGGCAATTCGATATGCCCCAAAGCTGCGTAAATGCGCGCGAGCGGATGAAAACTACCGGACCGGACGGGGGGCGGGGACGAATGGGGCGTGCGCAATGGATGGATTGATGCGTGGGCCGAGTGGGGACGACGCCAGATGGCTTGGGGGCTTTCCTCGCTTTCCGTTCTTCCTTCGGATGGGTCGACTCGACCAGGGCAGAGTGGCCGCGCGCGCGGTAAGTAATCTAAAAAGTAAGAAACGCGGGGCGGCCCCGAACTTTTTCCTCCATACAGTTAGCAAGCCTTGTTGGTAATTTACCGAGTGTCCTTTTCCGCACGGAACGGTAATAAATCAGGGTTCAGGAGGGTTTAGGGGTAAATGACGGCGAAAGGCCCCAGTCAAAAAAACCAGATTTGCCAAGAAACGTTCAAGCGAGTTTTGACCAATCAGAGTGTGGGAATTTACCGACAATGCGGGAGGAACTTTGATGCGGAAAGGAGGACGGACGGCATTTGGTGGGGACGAATTGCTGCTCCTTCAGTCGGAGCGACTTTACTTCCGTCTAAACCACACACTGTGCTCGCGCTATCCTACCCCCTACTTGACTCTACCAACCGGCAGAGTGCCTTGCCTTGAACGTAACACTCGAGCAGTTCGAGTGCTTCTCTTGGTCAAGAGCCGCGGATTGTGGGAGATCGTGGCTTCAAAGGATTTGTCCTTACACTTCCCGTTCACTACGTGTCCGTCCATTCCGCCGGCCCCACTCGATCGCTAATGTTACGCTAATGTTACACGCTCCGTATACCTACCCAGCATGTAGTCAGCGCGTCAACTTATAATACAGTACAAAGAGTGTCAGAATGCCCTACGTACGTCGCAACACGTACACACCCATCCCTTTCCTGTCCGCGGCGACAAAGACACTTCAACATGGCATTGAACGTACAGCACAGCGTACGTACGTACTTTCCACCAGCACCGCAATGCCCTACCTGACGCAACTGCAACCTACCAATTCAGCGCAGGTAGGGCATTATGATAGTGCAGGTAAAGAATTACGATAGTGTCGTTCGTAAATGGACACCAGCAAGGCGTCGATCACTCCATGATCCGCCTTGAAACCCACATGAAAACCCTCTATAATGCGCCTCAGTCCTCCAATGAGACCGCGTTGTCCCTAAAACCGACCCCAGCCGGATTCAACGCTCACCGCCCGCGGCGGTACTCGTACACGGGCACGGCCAGCGTAAGCAGCAGCGATCCGAACTGCCGTAAAACAAGCGTTTAAGCAGGCACACCGCGTCAGTCTCCGTTAACCATCCACCCTTGCCCCACCGATCCATAATGCCGTACCTGGAGATAGCTGATGGCCTCAAAGTCGCCGATGCGCGCGATGGGAGCCTGGAGCAGCCCCACGAAGCCGCCGATGCAAAAGGCCATGCCCGAGAGCGCGCCGAAGTGCGAGTAGCCGAACTTGTGGCCCAGGTACGCGAACAGCAGCGGGAAGAGCACCGTGCGGAAGAAGGCGTACGTGATGAAGCCCGCCACGAGCCAGAAGGGCGTCTGCGCGAACGCCGCCAGCGCCGTGAAGGCGAGCGCGAGGGCCGCGCAGAGCAGCGAAGAGTACACGTAGCCGCACATTTCCAGCAGGTACCCGACGACCGGGATGAACACGACGCTGCCGGGCAGCACGAGCGCCAGGTCGGCGAGCAAACCGGCGACTTCGGTCTCGGACAGCGGCTTGCTGCGAAGCTGGGCCGTGACACTGCCCAGGAAGAAGTTGCACCAGAGCGACTGGATGGAGAAGTAGGCCGAGATCAGCAGGAAGGGCGTCGAGAAGAGCTGCGTGCGGAACGAGCGGTTGTGCAGGTCGGCGCCGTCGAAGAAGAAGCCGTCGGTGGGCAGTCGTAGCCGCCGGCGACGGGTCTGCGCCTGCGTGAGCTGCGTTTGGTACTGCCGCTGGCGAAACTTGCGCAGCTCGGGCGTCGACAGCAGCAGCGACGCCTCCTCCTCCTTGAACACCGTCGGCAGCCGCATGGGCGACAGCAGCTCGTGCTCCATGCCCGTCGACGAGGCGTCGCTGCCGTTGCTGGTCGCGCCAATGTCCTCGAACGGCGTGTCGGGCTCGGTCAGCAGCGTGCCGATCAGCGACAGCAGCAGCACGACCGCGTAGCTGTAGAAGATCTGGTTCATGCCCAGCCCCAGCTGGGCGTACGCGATGTCAAAGAGCGCGAAGATGAGAAAGCTCAGCTGGAGGCCGCCCACAATGAAGCACGCCACCAGCGCCTTAGCCTCCGGGAACAGGTTCGAGATGTGGATGCCCGAGAGCTGGATGCCCGGGCCGGAGAAGCCCACGAGCACCATGCCGCCCAGCAGCAGGTCCGCGCCCTGCCGCTCTGGTCTGTCACGTGCGTGTACGGTTAGAGGAGTAGTCTCAGAGAGATACATAACCGCGAGGGCGTACCGGTAGTGGGCGCTGCCCAAGAGCACGGCGCCAGTCGCGAGCAGCACGAGCGACAGCGACTTGGTGACGCGCGGGCCGAACCTGGCGCCCAATGAGGCCAGTAGTCAGTGAGGACAAGCTGATAGGAAGCAAGGAGAGGGCGGGTACCGGTCAAAGACGAGTCCAAGGATGAGGTTGGAGGCCATGCTGGCCGAGCCCGCCATCGTGAACGCGTACTGGAGGCGGTCGCTCTGCTCCGCGCACACTGTCGGCACACGCAGCCACGTCAATAATCAGACAGTGAGGAGGAGGAAGAGAGCAGACGCTCTGCATGGCGTAAAGGGGTCCTTACGACGCTCGTCGGGCGCGCAGAACTCGTTGTAGATGCGCTCGGACTCGAGCATGGGCAGCAGCGACGTCCTGCGGCAGTCGCAGCGCACGAGCGTCAGTCTCTGTCTACAACCCGACACTGGTCTTACAGGCAAAAGCGCAACGCACCAGCCGAAGATGATGCCGGCGCCAAGGAAGCACTGGAAAATGGCGAATGACACATAGAAGTAGCGGTGGCGGTGCGCGCCCGCCGTGGGCCAGACCGCGGCCGCCATGGACGCGATCACGGCGCGCACACCCGGCCGCACGTGGGACCATGTTGCGCCGCCAGCCGCCGAGGACCCGGCGCGCTTCATGCCGAGCGAGCTGCAGAGGCCGAGCAGAGTAGAGCAGAGCACGAGGGCGAGCGGAGCGCGTAGAAAAGGATGGCGCCCGCGTGCTTCACCTTCCGATCCTGGATACTGGAGTGTTGTCGCGCGCTTATCCGACTGGCTGACTACCCCTGATAAGAGGGAATAAAACGACCGACGATCATGTTTGGTCCATGTGACAGGTCAATTGTGTAAATACGGGACCTGAGAATGAATAAGGCACGTATCTAGTTGTGACCCTGTCTTGGAATATATCAAATTTGACGGACGACACTGTGCTAAAGGATGAAGCAGTACTGCGCTGTCTCTATGTTAATCCTAGAAACGGAGACGCAACGCATCCGGATTGGTTGAAAAGATGAGAACCTAGAGAAACCCGGGTGAAGCTAAAAACATGCGGCCAGGAGCGCCATCCATCATCCGCATTCGCATTGACACGGCGCGCGATCAATCACCACCGCCGCCTTCATCGCCACCACCGGGACCCGCCCGCCCGCCCGCCCGCCCGCGTCTATATGCCGACATGACCACGACGGAATCCTCCTCGCAGACGGGCCTGGCGCCGCACGAGACGCGCGCGGCGACGCTGTCGGCGTGTCTGCACCGCCTGCAGCACGAGCACGACTTCGTCATCGGCGAGAGCCGCGCGACCACCACGTCGTCGGCGCTGACGGTGCACCTAGTGGGCGCGGACCACCGCGAGGGCAACTCGTTCGACGAGACGTTCGCCTTCTTCCGGGGCTTCTGCGCCCGCGTGGCGCGCGACGGACGCTTCAAGCAGCTGCGGCTCGCGCTCGTGGGGCCCAACGTGGCGCGCGCGCTGCACGGCATGTCGCACTCGCGCGTATTCCAGCTCGAAGGCAACGGACAGAACGACGCAAGCAGCGAGCTGCAGTGCCAGGTGCGGTACTTTGTGGGCGGCTTCGACGCGTACCACGGCGACGCGGACGCGTACTGGGCGCCCGACCTGGTCGTGTGCTTCAACGCCGGCATCTGGGGCTACGACGAGTGGCGGCCGACGCTGCGCCTGCTGCTGCTGGAGCTGCGCGCGCCGCTGCTAGTCACGTCGTACAATGAGAACGAGGCCGGCGACGACGAGGACGTGCTGGCGGAGCTCGCACCCGCCGCGCGCTGGTTCTGGCGCCCCGAGAAGAACCCCTGCGGCTCGACCGCGCGCCGCGCCACGCGCAACATGATCGGCAGCGTGCTGCGCGAGAACGACTTCTGGATGTGCCTCGGCGGCGCGGAGCAGGAGGCGGTCGCGTGAGGAGCGCATTCCCTTCGTGTGCGTCCATATATGTGTGTATGTGTTTGATCGAGCTCGAGGCAGTACTGTAGCAGCCTGCTACTAGCAGGGCAGGCACCGACTGTATACGTCTAGTTATTGGCTGTACGAGTAGGGTGGACAAAGCCAACGACGTAAGAGGCAAAATCACACATGCGCTATTGTACAAGTAGATCCGGCGCGGCTCTGTCTCCGATAGAGAGAGCGAGCGACGCCTATGCCTCAAGCTGCAGCTCGACGGGCTCGCCGTTGCGCGCGGGCCCCATGATGCGTCGCAGGCGCAGCTCGCCATGCAGGTCGCGCACTTGCGGCAGCGCGCGCTGGTGCTTGTCTGCGACGCTCGGCCAGTCGGTCGCGGGCAGCACGAGCGTGCAGAACGTGCCCGATGCGTGGCGCATGCGGATGTTCTGGACCATCTCACTGCTGCTCTTGCCGCCGCCGTGGCACGTCGACTCGCGGTGCGTGCCGAACGACAAGACAGTCGCGTCCTGGAAGCACTCGTCCTCTTCATTGTCCGCATCCTGGCTGGATAACCGGACGGAGCGGGGCAGCGGGACGTGGAGGAGCGACGCGTGTCGACCGCCTGCGGTGCCGTGGCAGAAGAGCACGCCAAAGTTGAGCTTCGTGTCGCCAGAGCTGACGGTGGATGGGATCGGAGACGAGGACGCCGGGAACTCTAGGCACAGCACTTGGCTGTCGTTGGCGATGCCGCGGTCGCGCGCGACGGCTGCAGCCACTTCGGACGCGTTGGCGACTGGGAACGCGCGGAAGAGCTCGTCGAACGACGGTAGCACCTTGACGCGTGTCCTCGCCATGAACGCGAGCGTCTCCGCGTCGATCAGCGGCGCGGCGTCGTGCGGCGCCTCGCTCTTCTTGTCCTGCGTCTTGCGCTGCTTCTTCTTGGGCTCATCGTCTCCGCTCGCCTCCTCTTCCTCGCTCGAGTCGCTGTCATCATCGTCCGAGTCCATAGCGAACGCCATCGGGTTCTTCTTCACAAGCGACGGGAAGCAGGCGCGCGTGTCCTGAAGGAACAGCGCGGCGCCCTCGCCCACTTCGAGCACCTGCACACACGGATCGTCCGCCTTGGACACCGGCGCCGACGGCAGTGGGAGCGCCGCGAGCCTGCGCTTCCCATCCGCCTTGACGCGCCCGCCGAGCCCCGTGAACTGCCGCAGGGGCTGCGACGGACTGTCGAGGCGGCCCGCAACGACCAGCAAGCCCTCGAACGGCAGCTGCGGCTTGGCGTCCACGTCCACGAGCGCGAACGGCGCGTCACCCGCCGCCTCGAACACCAGCATGTTGATCGGGGCGTTCGCTACACTGAGAGATGCGGAGAACGCGCGCGCTGGCGCTGGGGAAGCCGCGAATCTCGCTCGGGAAGGAGGGGAAGGTGGCGACAAATCCAGCTTTGTGACGCGGTTGCATGTCTTTTGTTCTTGCCAAGAAGGATACGGTAACCCGTGGGGTTACACTAGGTGCTGGTTACATGTATTAACTAACGAAGTACTACCAGTATAACCCACTCAAGAAATCACCTCAAGGCAACTAAGTATGTAGGTATACCTGGTTGCACTTCATTATTGTTGCGGGTGTTTTCATGAAGACTCTTTATTACTCGCTGACCGCATTCGCCAGCGCTGCGAATGCTCCGTTTACTGTTACTTAGATCGCCTGTTCACGCGAGGGGCGTGGCGCTATCGGCTGTGCTGGCGTTGGCGGCGAGAGGCGGGTGACAGCGACAGCGGCAGCCCGACGGCGTCGTCTTCGTCGTTGTCGTGGCCGTTGGCCTCGTCCGCCGTGCCGCTCGAGTAGAAACTGCTGTCCATCGCCATGCCCCCATAGCCCGACACGGACGAGTCCGGGCTGCAGTCGTCCCCCTCGCTGTACGGCGTCGACAAGTTGAGGCGGTTGCCATCGAAGCATGGGCGTCGCGAGCTCGAGATGGAGTGGCCGCGCGGCTTGTCGCTCGTCCAGTGCGTCTCGTACTTGGGGATGGACATCTCCGACCGAGTCGCGCGCCGCAGCGGCAGCGTCGACGTCGACGACACCAGATTTCCCCCGACAAGCTCCAGATTCCTCGCGAGCTGCTTTGCGATGCCCACGTGATCTGACTCGGGTGTCGATGGAGCGGTTCCAGTCGGAAGCGGCGGCCGCGAACGCAGTCGACTCGCCGCTGAGGTTGTCGCTCGGCGGCGCACGCGCACCTCGAGCTCGCGCTCAATGCCGAAGAAGTAGCGGTGCATGGCGTTCAAGAACCGCCGGCGGTACGAGAGCGGGCTCACGACCGTCGGATTCCGGAACGTCAGACTCGCCTTAGACGTCGACTCCATCTTCTTGAGAAAATCAAACTGGTGGAGGTAATCGATGAGCCCCACGACCACACGTCGCTTGTCCTCATCGAAGCGGAGCAGCTGTGGAGACCGCATATGTGTACAAGAAGCAAGAGTCAGAGGTCTGCTCATTTTCACAAACAAATCGCGGTGAAAGTATCACCAAGGCACGTACGATTGAGTAGTCGATGACGCCGGCGCGGCACAGGAAGCTCGTGTCGTTCTGTATCGCGGTCTCGATCACGTCGAGGTCGGCTTGAGAAACGGGCACTGGGATCCGCTCGGCGAGGTTACCGTCAAGCAGCACGGGGATGTTCATCGACACCTGCACATTCGATACGCTGTACGAGTTGCGGTCGCCCTGGTTGTACCGGCGGCGGAAGATTCCCTTGAGATCGTACATCTGGCCCGGCGGGTAGCCGTAGGAGAAGTTCTCCATCGCGACCACGTACTCCGTGTGCTTGAGCAGTCGGCGGCTGTGACTGATCTTGTAGAGCCCCACGATTTTTGTGATGATCGTCGGGCTGTCCGTCTCAATCACCTTGGCCATGAACTTGAAGTACTTGGGCGCCATGTGCACAAACATGTTGAACTCCGTCACGGAGATGCCCTTGAGCACAAACCGCTTGTCGTGCGTCTAGAGGATCGGCAGCGCGAGCAACACGTCAGTGATCCAGCAGAGAAAAACATGATACACACGGAGCCGCATCTAATACCTGTGCGAAGAACGCGCCGGACTTGCCGCCAGTCGTGTCCCACCTATTGCTCTCGACGATCGAGTTGAGAAACTCCAGGTTGCCGGGGAACGTGAGCGCGCGCAGTGCGTGGAACTGCGCCGCAAAGAACGTGATGCAGCGGATCTCGTGGTTCGCGGTGGCCGACTCAAAGCTTAACTTCATGTCCGTGTGCTGCACGTCGTTCGACTCGAGCTTCTTCAAGTAGAGTTCCTTCTTCTTCTCCGATATGGACACGATGGCCGGGCTGGACGCTGACGATGGGAGCGTCTGCACTGGAGCCGAACCGGGCGTTCCCGTGGTCACATTGGGGGCATCGAAATCGGGCCGACTTGCTGGTAACGACGACGACGACAAAGATGACGGCAGGCTCTGCTTCAGCTCATCGGCAACATCCACTGTGTGCTCGAAGTGCGCCTCGAGTTCGTCGATGTACTCCTTTGAGGACAGGGTGAAGCCGATCAACGACCCCAGATCCTTGTCGTGCACTTTGACGACGAAGCCGTTCACACCAGAGGGCAACTCAAAGTGGCCCTTTGACAAACTCTCCGGAATATCCTTGAAAGCTTTCAGCTTGATCACTTCTGATGTTGAGTGCGCCTCTGGAATGGTTGACGATCGCGACCCGGGCTTCTTGAACTCAAGAGATGACCCCGACGTATATGACGCTTCGAGATGCTTCCCGGGCGTTGAATTCGACGACACTGTGCTGTCGTCGCTCATGCTCAGCGGCAGTTTGTCGCGTCCTGGGTAGTCGGAGGGCTCGGTGAACCAATCCATCGGGATGCGACGGCGGGTCGGCGACTCGACGATGATCTTCTTGATAGTTTCCTGCGTGGGCGGCGCCACAAAGGACAGAATCTTGTCGTTCATCCGCTTCGTCAATAAATAAAGGTCCTTGGACAACATATTACATGCCAGCACGTTCGCGTCCTCCCGCGCTAGCGTCTCGGCTGCTTGATCTTGAAACGCACCGAGTTCATCCGCTATACGGTCCCGCAGCTTGGCGAGGTCGTTCTTGGGCACCGACGCGACCGCCGCCGACAGGATTTCTTCTGCGATCTTGCAATTCTCTTCGAGATTGACCACGTTCTCCATGAGGCAGCTCCTCGCAGCGTCGATCTTCCCCTGCAGTTCGGCTGCATATCGCTCGACGTATTCCTTGCGGTTGAACCGACCGACCGTGCGCTTGCTCTGCATTGTGGACGAAAGAAGTCGGTATGGCCGCCAAGTCGAATGGGTCTGTGATGCTGTCTGCCGACTGTCCGAAGACGCAATATCGCTGAACATTGACGCGCTGTGTGTTGAGACGTCGTCCTCTGTCGATGATCGAAGCCGCCGGTAGCTGCGGCTGCGCGAGCTAAAACTGCCGTTTTCCGATTCGTCGCCTGCATTGAACGACGCGCGGTTGCGAACGATAAGCTCGCTCATAGCTGTCATCCATCGCGCGCGCGAGGTGCCATCGACCGCGTTTAGCCGCAGCGTGTGGTCGCCGTTGATGACGAGAAACTGGAACTGGTGCGGGTTTGACGACTTCTCCGTCAGCAGCGACGTGTGCCTGTCAATGAGCACCTCGCTCACCTGAATCATCGACGAGCGGTCGCAAAGAATCACGAGACTACTTGACTCGGCCAAGAGCAAGAAGTAGCGCAGCTTCCAGCTGTGGGAGAGCAAACCGCGCTGCCCCAGCCACCCTTCACGTACTACGTCGTCGTTCGAGAACTCGATTCGCGTCCACACCTGCGACGAGCTCAAGCGGAAGTAGGACTTGAGCGGGTCGCGATGCACTAGGTAGAACCGCTTCCCCGAGGCTGTTGTCGCCAGCATAGGATAAACACACAGTTAGACTTTTCTCAACAATCCGCAGGGGAAAGTCAAAGCCACGCGACTTACTGCTGCCAAGCCCAAGCGGTTCGTTTGCCTGGTCATCATATCCGCTGTGTTCCGCGCTGTTGCGCGTCGGCTCTCGAATATCGTGCAAATCCGTTGGAGAGGTGGACGCCGACTCGTTCGCAAGCAACGGTGTGCGTACGCGCGTGCGGATCCACCGACGGCGGCGCAGGAAGTGATAGTACTCACGCTTGCACTTGCTCGTTCCCTCGGCAAGGCGGCTGTTGATGCGCGCAATGGACGAGCCGTAGGACCAGCCATCGTCGTCGCACTGCGTGTACTCGCTGTCGGCAAGCCATGGGTGACTCCACTTCCACTCGGGCGACGGGAGCACGCCGATCTCGAGGTTCGGCGACTCGACCACGCCGTTCAGCTTGTCTTCCCGCCCGCGCACGCGCGCGGCCGCCGCTGTCAGCGCGCCATACGTATTCCCGCTCCGATCGCAGAACCGCTCGACGACCCACCCGTGGAATGGCTGAAGCACCTGCACCTCGAACGCCTCCTCGACGACCGATTCCATTCACAAACGGCCCGTCGCAGCGAGAAAGCGAATAACCCGGCTCGAATCGGGTCCCCTTCCCGCCAATGTCAATCAACGTAGGTAATAGTCCGCCGGATCACGAACAAGACGCAGCCACTCAGCTCGCACGTGACGACGCCAATCCAATGTCACTCGCTCCCCCTGGTCGTTCGCTGTTTTTTCCTCCACTCGCGCACGCGCTTGCGACAACCTGCGAAGCCGACGAGCCGACGCGACGATCACCCGACGGCGCGAAGAGTACAGAGAATAAAGCTAGAAGAGACGGCGGATGGCCGGACGGACGGAAGCAGCGGCGCGTCCGTCAGTCGCGAGCCTGTAGACGACCGGAGACCTGGCGTGCGCTCGAGTCCGTCGACCAAGTCCGAATCACTCGACGTCGGTCTGTCGCCTGCTGCCTTGAACCCTCGCGCGCGCTGTTAGCGACTCGCGCTTCCTTCCAGGAGGGGGGCGGCGGCGGATAAGAAAAAAGTGCCGCGCACTCGGAAGAGAATCCCCAGACCTTTAACCCTTGGTGATGTATGTGATGTGGTGACGGGGCTGGATTATCGGTATCGTTGACGGCCTTATTTGCGCTTTCCCTTTTTACGCCGTGTACTTGGTTTTTGTATGAGAAGGGCGGGCGGCCTTTCTTTCACTTGTTTTTTGAATCGGTGGGGCCAAACGCGTTGGCGGTTGCTGCTGACCCACGTGGGTGCGACCAGGGACTCCAGATGATGATGGACGACGATGAAAGCGAGCCAGGGGCGGGCTTTTATTCAGGGGGATACTGCAGAAAACCGGTGTCTACCGTGCGTCCCCGCTCACTGGCTCGTTTGACACGCGCGATTTTTGGCAAATCCTGGAGCTTTCGAGCCTATTCTTGCGTTATGATTCGTCAAAACAGGTTACAATATGAGACATTCTAGACCAATCGTGGCGCGCGAGGGGTCAACTCCGACCCGTTGTGAACGTTTACAGCGCCCTGGAGTGTGCAGTACTCCGGTATTACGGGCAGAGGCTCATAGTAACTGGTAACGCCGAATTGAGCGACTTACTATATTAATACTAAAGGCTGATCTCGTCAATTACTATTCATAATTCTGGGATAGCACTAAGTCTGAAAGATTTTGCTGTACAGTCCAAATAGGATTATTTGAAGCCGAATCAGTGAAGCCTCGTGAGGCCTCTCGCAAAAGTTTACAGCAAATAGAAAAGGCTAAACTATTATCAGAAATCAAAACCTAATCGAGAAAACTGGAGAGAGCGATTCTGGCTCAAGTTTACACGTGTTTTGATGAATCAGATTAGGACTCAGAAAATAAATTTAGCTTAGAGACGAGGACAGCCCAGCAAACCACCAAGACAAACGCTCGGTGCAATCTGAAAGGGGCCAAGAAAAGGTGGAGCCAAATCCTCACAGCAGGATTTTTCGCATTTGCAATCTAAATGGCTGCTCCCCGTACTCCATACAAACCTCAAAGGCTAGGATAGCTAAAACGGGGTATGAGCTCCGTTTTAGCTATCCCAGCCTACGCGTAGCCCTAGTATCTTTACTACGTTAATTTTGCCGTAACTATCAGTAATTACTATTAGTAACCAAATCACTAAATACAGATATTAATTTTATACTGAACATTTGTATAGCCTTAAATAAATTCTGAATTATGTTCCATTGCAGCTCCAACTGGGAATCTCAGAGCCGCTACGTGTACAGCGCGAATGCCGCCAGTGCTGACGAGAGCACTCTCACGACCCCGCTCTTGTAAGAAGTGACGCCCGCGTAGGTGTTCAAAAACACGCTCGATTACGTCTCAAAGAAGGACTAGAATATCAGAAGAGAGAAGTACAAAGGGTACACAGAGGAAACTCCAACATAGCATGTGCATCACCGGTGCTGTACGTACAGTACTGTGCAGACCAACATTTTGGTTGCATCTTTCTCTCAAGGTTGAATACGTCGACGTTCTGCTGGCGTGGCAAGAAGAATGGTATCTCACGCTCAATATTCAGAACAGTTTGGGGCGTTCGTGGGCACATCTATAATTTAAGTACCGGATAACACGGGTTTCGTGCACGCACGAGTTTCGTGCAACAGCAGGAGTAAAATTCAGCACAATCAAAAAACGTAAAGTGACACCCCTCCGGGCAGCCAACCTCCGTCCTAAATTCTGTACAAAACCAGGGAACAAAATACGGTTTCAAATCAAAATGTGCATCTCGATTAAGTGTCCGACTCCACAACATCAAAGCTATCAGGTGCTCCATCAGGCTGTGCAGCACGAAACTGACCGTCTAGAGTGCGAGGGCCTGTCAG
>JAADXW010001079.1:0-12277 GCA_023337975.1 Phytopythium ostracodes
GCAGGTCCACACCGTGCTCAGCACGGACTGGACACACTGGGTGGATGAACGCGCGCTCCCCGGGGACAACGCGGACATTACACCATGACTCGGACGAGTAGTGCCCCTCGGGGCGATTTCCTGCAAGGCAGGCTAGGACCAGATGACTGAAGCTGATTCCAGAGGATATTTTGGGTCGTACGTCACCACAGACGGCAGTGAACTAAATATACCGGACCAACAACAACAAGCTACCCTAGCCTGCCCAAGATCATCGGCGGTGACACGAACGTCATGTGGTCGCGCAACACCTCCAAGGTCATGTTCGAGGTCTTCCCGGAAGACACGAGCGTCGACCCGGTGTCGCTCATGGCACCACTTGAGGACTCGTCGACCATTTGGAAGAGCATGCGCGTCGGTATGGTCGAGGCCGAAAGCGCGCTGGGCTTCGAGTCCCTGGTGATCTTCCACTCGTTCGGCGGATGGTTCGTGCAGCCAGAAGACACGCCGAGAGCCTACGGCCACAACATGCTGCCGGTCAAGGCGGACCGCGTGTCTGTGGACGCGGTGCAGTCGAGCCACGCGCTGTCGGACACGAGCAACCGGTTCACGCCCTGGGCGAGCTGGGACTCGACCAAGAACTACGAGGGCATAGCCGAGACGCGCAACAGGTTCACCGGCCCGGTCCTGGACCTGGAGAACCACTACGAGGGCGCGCACGTGAGCTTCAACGCGGAGCTCCCCTACTGGGACGCGTCGCACGTGCGCACGGGTATGTACCATGGCGTCTACGGCGGCTCGACGGGCTTCACGTACGGCGCCAACAGTGTGTGGCAAGTGTACGAGCCGTGCATGAAAGTCAACGCTAGCAGCTTGTGGAGAAAGGACCTCGACTTGGAGGGCGCGTGGCAGATCCAGTTCGTGACCAAGCCGCTCCAGGGCCTGGACAGGGACACGCTCGAGCGGCTGGAGCCTGCGCGCGAGCTCCTTGACAGCGTGGACGGCGACTCCGGCACGTCGGTGAACACGTTTGATGGCACGAGGTACATCTCCGTGCTCGCATCCACGACTCGCGACTACTACTACGTGTACACGGGTCACGGAGACGTCTTCAGCCTGGAGCTCGCGTACGGACCCGCCAGCTGGTCGGGCACCGCTCGCTGGTTCTCACCGCGCGACGGAGAGTTCCACGGCGACGCGATGCAGCTCAGAGTCTCCAGCAGCAGCAACAACACCCGCGTCGACTTCTATCCGGATACCGACCGACGAGCGGAGGCGTCGACTACGACTGGCTCCTGGTCGTGGATCTCTAAAGAATCAGCAGCGTGAGGGAGGGTTTAGTTCTCTAATGACAGCTACCGTCGCTCAGCGAGTGGTCGAGCTTGAACACATTTTTGTTTGCTGATTGACTGGGCCGTCGCTGCTATTGATGAACGCTGTAGCGGTCGAAATGGAGTGCTTCCGATATGATTGGGAAGCGGTCATGCGATCGAACTTTCGGTCGGGCGATGAGAAAAGGGCAACGGACGATCGAGAACCTCGTTGACGAGTCAACGCCGCGCTGTCTTGTTGCATTTGCCCCATAGATAGCGCGAGCCAGCGCTGTTGGCGAGCTGCGTGGGCGTGGACCGACCTCTTTAGCTGCTGTCGTCCCCAATGAAGTCTCGGCTGCGCTGATCAGAGATGTCGGTAGTATTTTAGTAGCCCACATCAGCTTCAAGCTGTTCGCCCGCCACTCACGAGCGCGAAACGACTCGGGCGTGTTCTCTCTCGACTTAAAAGAGCAAAAATAAACTCGGAGCTATCCACTCAGCCCTGTCGTACGCGACGAGAGGTGGCCATCCGCACCTCTAAATATACGAATTTGATGCTGCGAGGGTGCAGGAGCCGCCTTGGACCAGCGCTGAGGCCGCCCCGCCAGGGTTCACTCGGTCAAAACTCGCAACAGACATGCGTGGGTCGTCAGTGGTTGTCCCCAAAACTCCCGGCGACCAAACGCCGGCGAGAGTTTCGGGTGTCGCCACCTCGAACGATAACATAAGCGGCAGCGATAGAAGAGCCGACTCGATTGCCACGGCGGGGCCAGCTTTGCCATCGGCGAGCGGAGATACCAGCGCTCCGTTCGGGCGTCGACGCAGCCAGTCGTCGCGAGTCAGTAGCGTCGCGCGGACGTGGCTCGCGCGCTCTCAACACCACGCGGCGGTGCTCCCATTTCCTGCTGATGCCTCGAACCGCAACACCACTACCAACAGCACCCCCGACAACTCGCCAGCGATGCCGCTCTCACGCTCCGGCAGCAGCAGAGACTACGTGACTGGTGCCGTTGCGAATCCGTCGGCACCGACTGGATTTTCAGCCTCGCTGGTAGCAACAGCGACGCCCCGATCGCGCGGTCCAGACACTGACCTCGTCCTAGTCAGACGAACGCGGTCACCCGGCCAGCACAAGCGCCCGCTGCACAGACTACTGCGACTGTTATTCTCGGTGGCGTGTCGGAGAGTCTGGCGTCCGCTCCGCCAGCGGTACGAGCTGCTGTTCTCGTGGTCGACGCGGCAGACGATCGCCGTCGCGCTGCGCTTGTTCGCGTCGTTTTACATCTTCCTCAGCGTGCCGTTCCGCATCGCGTTCCTCTACAGTCCGTTCGAGCTCCACCGGCACGAGTGGACGCCTGAACTGACCGTCTTCTCGGTGCTTGACGTCGTCGCGGACGCCATCGGCGCGTTCGAGTTCTGGGAGCTCGTCCGGTTGTGGCGCGACTCCTTCTCACAGCTCGCGGCTTCGGTCGACTTTGAGATCGACAAGAAGATGTGGCGCGATACCAACAAGAGCAGGGCGGCGAGCAAAATGCTGGATGGCGGCGGCAACGCTGCGACTTTGAAGCCTCAGTGGACGCTCGCTACGATCGGAGCGATGACTGGCGCCACCTCGACCGGTGTGGGGGCGTCCAAATCGCATGGCAAGGGCCACGATGCTCACGAGGCGGATCAGCGATATCAACGCCTCAAGAAGACGCTAGTCGTCGCGCTGGAAGCGGCCGCGCTGCTGCCATTCGAGGTGTTTCCGCTCACGACTGGCAACTACAATGCGCTGCATCTCGCGCGCCTCGCCAAGCTCGTGCGAATGTATCGCATCGCGTCCTGTGTCGAACGCTTTCTTCGCATCTACTCGGAGCGCTGGTGGGCTCGAAGGCTGTCTCACACGGGCATATCGACACTCGCGCGCACCATCGGCGTCGGCATGCTGCTCTCCCACTGGGTTGCGTGCGGGTACATGCTGCTGGCGCATGCGCGCTGCGGCATCGCGCTCGAGCACTGCGACCCGAGCGTCGAGACGAGCTGGGTCATCCGCGACCAGCTCGTGGGCGCGTGGACGACGCGCAAGTACGCGCGGGCGCTCTACTGGGCTTCACGCACCATCGTTATTTTGGGCTACAGCGACGTGGTGCCGGTGTCGAGTGCCGAAACGCTGTACGTGACCGCCATGCAGTTCGTGGGTGCGATCTTCAGCTCGTCAATGCTCGCGTTCTTCCTGTTCATCTTCCGCCACCGCAACGCGCGGGAGGCGGCGTTTGCCACGCACGTCGACAACGCGAACGAGTACATGAAGTCGCAGAACCTGCCGCGAGACCTGCGGCGCAAGGTCACGGCCTTCTTCGCCTACACGTGGCAGACGCACCACAGCCTCGACAGCGAGGAGGCGCTGCACCACCTGCCCAAGCACCTGCAGTCGAAGATTGTGGCGACGCTCAAGGCGAGCCGCGTCCGACAAGTGTGCTTCCTTATGAAGGAGAGCGCCGAATTCATCAACCTGCTCGCGCTCTCGCTGCGCCGCAGCGTGTACTCGCCGTACGACCACATCATCGAGCCCAAGATCAACACCAAGATGTTCTTTGTGATTCGCGGCGCCGTGCTGCTCACCGCGTTCGACGGCACCGGCGCCAAGGAGTGCCAGACGGGCGACTCCTTCGCGGATAGCTGTCTGCTTGCGCCCGAAGCGTACGAGGAGAAGGCGGTGGCCAAGACCTTCTGCGAGCTGTATGTGCTCGAGAAAGCGCACTTTGATGGCGCTCTCGCGCATTTCTACCGAGACCAGGAGGCGGAAGCGAGAGCGCGGATGGCCGGCGTGCTGGAGAAGTACGCGACCCAGCTGCGCAAGACCAAGCAGTTACTCGGGTTGCGGGGGGGTGGAGGCGGCGGCGGCGACGTCAGCGCTCGCGGCAGTGCGTTGGCTCTATCTACGCACAGTATCGGTCGGGGAGGAGCGACTGGCGCTGGGGCGTCTTCTTTTAGTGACCACAACGCGGCGGTGTCCGGGCCGTCGCTGGCGTGGCACCTCCCTGGCTCGCTGCTCCGCATGCGTTGGGACTTGCTGAGGCTGCTGGGGACGTTGTACGTGGCTTTTGAGGTGCCGTACTTTGCCGCCTTCATCTCGAGCCGCCACGCCGTGTACATCTTCGCGATGCACCAGCAACTTGGCGCGCGGTTCGTTGTGACGTTTCTTGTGGAGATCCTCTTCAGCGCCGACATCGTGCTCCGCGGACGCTTCTTCTCGTACGTGGACCCGATCGTGATGCTGCCCGTGACGGACCCGGGCATGATCTTTGCCGCCTACAAGTATGACGGCGGCTTCTGGCTCGACTTGCTCGCATGCTTCCCTGTGGGCATCGTGCTCGAGAGCATCGACGAAGCCACGCGCAGCTACTCGTGGTGGTTTCGGTTCGCGCGGATGCTACGACTACGTCGAGTCCCGCGACTCATCCAAGATCTTGTCGAGTACCATGGCATGAGCTCCAAGTTCCACACGGTGGTGCTTCTCGTGCTGGCCGTCTCGCTCATCCTCCATGTCGTCGGATGCGTTTGGTTCGAGATGGCCTGGATTTTTCAGCCGGACGGCGAGGTGTACCATGACACCGACACAGCGCTGTCTCGCTCGCGCTGCCTCGAGATGGCCACAATCTTCCAGAACTGCTCGTGGGTCATATTTGACTGCTACGGACAGGTCCGCACCGATTTCCCTGTGTACAACGCTACCGAGACGCACTATCGAGGCCCGTTCGCCTACTTGCGGTCCGTGTACTGGGCCGTCGTGGCTCTCACGGGCGTCGGGTACGGCGACATTGTGGCCTTCTCGACGGCGGAGACGTACTTCGCTGCGCTCTGGATCTTCGTGGGCGCCATCATCAACTGGTGCGTGATTGGCGCCATGTCCAGCACGCTGACGACGCTCACGGCCACTCAACATCACCACGTGGAGCAGATCAACGCGCTCAACACCATCATGGAGCATCTCGCCATCTCGGAGGAGCTACGTCGAGATATCCGCCAGTTCTACAACCACCACTTCCACGACCGCAAGAAGGCGTACGAGTCGCAGCTGCTCTCGCATTTGCCCGAGCAGCTCTGCTACGAGATCTCGTCGCTGCTGCACGCCGACGCGACCAAGCGCGTGTCGCTCTTTGACTCGGCGGGACGGGAGTTCCTCGAGGAAGTCACGGGCAAATTCCGCCACCGCACCTACCAGAACGGCGAGACGATTTGCCTTGAAGGGGACATCTGTCGCGAGTTCCTTGTGCTTTTCCACGGCCGAGTCAACTTGTTCGCACAGGGGCGGAACGTGCCCGTGCGCGCTCTCCATGACGGCGACTGCTATGGAGTGAGCGAGTTCCTGGCCAAACTCGCCCACTCTGCGACGCTCGTGGCCGTGTCGGCAGTCGAAGCGTCCGTTATGAGCCGCGAACAGTTTGATGCGGTGCAGCGCAAGTTCGAGGACGACTACAAGGACATTCGCGACGAGGCGCTGCAGCTCTGGACGGACGAGCAGGCGCGGCTCAAGTGCGTGCTGGCAAACCTCGAGCGGATGAAGCTGCAGACGCACGTGCTGCACACCCCGTCGCTGTTCTACCACCGCGACCAGCTCACGGCCATCAGTGGGAACCGCCAGCCAGGTAGTACGCAAACAACGCCCGACGCCGCGCGGACGCAGTTCACTAGCATCTGGAACTCGCTGCTCACATGCTTCAACATGTACAACGCCTTCTTCGTCATCTTCCGGATCTGCTTCCACTCGCACCTGCACTTCTCCAACTTGGCGTACGTGGGGATCGCGATCACCGACGTCACGTGCGATCTTTGCTTCGTGCTCGACGTTTACATGCGGCTGTATTACTTCAACGTACCCGACGCCACCGCGGCGTGGGAGAACCTCTGGCAAAGAAAGGAGATGGCAGCGCGCTACCGCCACAGTGGACGGTTTAAGCGGGATGTAGCTTCGGCACTGCCGTTGTACGTCCTGAGCAACGACCTCGTACTCATCTCAAGTTTATGCCGCCTTCCGCGTCTGCTACGTTGCACGGACCTCTGGGTGCTCCTAGACGACTGGATCGTGCAGATCCAGCAGCGGTTTGCGTCTCGCAACGTGTCATCGTACCTGAATCCCGTCAAGCTCGCCATCGTGTTCCTGCTTATTGCGCACTACGCCGGGTGCATCTTCTTCCTCATCTCCGAGTGGGAATGCGAGCACGATCCGTACTGTTGGATCAAGACCGATCACATCGTCCACATCTATCACGAATCCGTGGCCTCACTGTACGTGCGGTCGTTCTACTGGGCGCTCACAACGCTCACACTGGTCGGCACAACCGAGATTGTGTCTCGTAGAATGCTTGGCACGATCTGGGCGGCCCTTACGTGCCTCACGTGTACGTTCTTCATGGGCCATGTGCTCGATGAACTCTCGTCGCTCATCATGGACGTGGGCAAGGAGACCAAGGAGCACAAGCGGCGCATCGACAGCTTCGAACGGTTTGCAAAGGAGCATCAGCTGCCGGAGGCGCTTCGCTCGCGCGTTACCGCCTTCTTGGAGATCCAATTCAAGCAGACGGAAGGCCGGGACCTGCACGAGACGACCCACGATCTGCCGGCCAACCTCAAGCTCAAGCTCATGCACGAAATCTACGGCGCGTCGCTGCTAGCCATGCCCATCAGTCGCTTCTTGACGCACTCGCAGATTAACAACCTGGCGCTGCGGCTTCATGAGGAACTCTTCGTGCCCGGCGACAGTATTGTCGCCGAAGACACGCTCGGCAGCCGCCTGTGTATTCTCAGACGCGGAACGTCGGCAGTGTTCTGGACTCAGTCGTCCACGCCGGTGGCCGTGCTGCTTGAAGGCTGTCTGTTTGGCGAAGTGGCCTTCTTCCTGCCGGACCAGCGGCGGATCGCGACTGTGAAGGCCACGACCTCGTGTGAGGTGTTGTACGTGTCCAAGAACGACTGGCAAGAGCTGTGGGCGTACAATGGCGACTCGTCCGACAACCAGGTGCAAAAGTACGTGCAGCACGCCATCCTTGAGTGGCTGATAGAGCGATTGCGCGGGTACCAGCAGTGCAGCCTACGAATTGCGAGCAAGGCCAAGCGCTTGCTCGCCTCCCGTACAGTAAATACGGTCGATGCTGCATCAAGCAAATTGTCGTCAACGAATTTGCCGTCTCATGTGCTGCTCCCAGGGGCGGTAACCTCTAGACTAGCAGTTGGAGCGTCCGCGATAGCTAGCAACAAGACTCCGTGGCAGCACACGCGGAGTTACCCAGAGGGTCAGCAGCGACGCACGTCCTTGACGATGACGGCATCGCCAGCGACCCATCTACTCGAGAAGAAAGGAAGGTACCTGCTCGCAAAGAGTGACGCACTCGCCAAGAAGTACCAGAGCATGCTCGTCAGAGCTCATCGTCGAGGACAAATATCGTCACGAAGTACACGCGTTGGTCACCGACGCAGCGAAAGCGATCTGACGTCGTATCGACGGCCATCTCTCAACTTCAGCGCCGGCCACACGACGTCTCGCGCTGCTGCAACTGGTGCCACTTCACCGCATTCCGAATCGTCAGCGTCTCATGCGATGTTTCTCCGCCAGTTTATCGTCACGATCAACCCTATCAACCGGCACCTGCGCGATTTGATGGACGACCAAATGGTGCGCGAGCTCGAGAACGAGTGCTGGTCTCGCTTCAAGTACCTTGGGACCGTGCACAAAGTCGCAGACGATGTGGCCAAGGCGCTAAGCCAAGGCATGTCCACATCCAATGTGCAAAAGCCTGGAGCGCCCTCTGCTGGTACGAGTGTGACTGCAAACTCAACAGGACGACGCCCTTCTGTTATTCGTCGCGCCCGATCGATTGCGGCTCGACGGCGAGAAGGCGGACGCATCACTCAGATGGTCAAGATGGGACCGTTCAATGCGAGCGGTATGACGCCGGATGGGGCGCTCGCCTTACTCAAGCAGCAGGCAAAGACGCTCGCGGTAGACAGCGCTCGTACGGCTGGCATTAGCGGTGGTGCCCCCACTATCACTGCTCGGGGCGAAGACGGGGTGGCCGCACTGTTCGACGCTCGCGGTTGCGACCGCGGCCGGCGCTTCTCGCGGCTGATGGACGCGAACGTGAAGCGGATCGCCGCCAACAAGAAGTTGGCGAACGAGCTGAAGCGGATGCATCGTAGCCAGTCACTGCCCGTGTTCTCCAAACACTTCTTCAGTATTGCCAAGCACGAAGAAGATCAGAGATTTCACATGCGACGGAGCCTAGCGCATGGCATCCAGGGCGCGCTGCACGAAGCCCCTGGTGTGAACTTTGACATCCTCCAGCGCGCTCAACGCCCGAAGTTTGCGGCGTTGTTCCGCTTGTACCGCAGGTATCATCAATGGCGCCAGGGTCGAATGCACGGCGGGCCGGCCACTGTCGCCCCTCGCCGCCGAGGCAGCCTCAGCCCACGCCCGGTGCCAAGCAAAAAAGCGGCTATCGCTGAGTCGTTGATGTCGTGGGACAGCCAGCGTAATCTCCATCTCAAGGAGAAGAAGGTGCCAGCAAGCATAAACAATAGTCGTCGATCGCTTCGCAGCGAGTTGGGCAAGTTGTCGGCGATGTCGATGCGTCGGTGGTCGTCCACGATGAATCTCAGCGCGGTCGAAACCCCTGGGCTGGTGGTGGAGACAGAGGGAGATGCTCGTGCGCACGAGTTCCATCAGCTTATGATTCGGCTGGGTAAAGCCTGGGACGCCATAATGCTCCTGATTTCTTTATACCATTTCCTCGTCACGCCATTCAAGGTGTGCTTCTCGGGCGACCTTGTGGGCCTCCCAACAAGCGAGCTGAGAGTCTGGGCCAGTTGGGAGTACTTCCTGGACGTGGTGTGTTTGCTGGACATCTTCTACAAGGTTCAGCGGTCGGTGCAAGTGTCGCGCGCATTTGGGCTGCAGCAGCAAACGCAGCAGCATATGCAGTCGGATAAAGGACGCCGCCGTCGTCTAGCGTCGCTATGGACCAACGTAAACAGAACGCTTGCGGCCTACCCGGCGTTCTGGGTTGACGCGGCGGCGCTGCTGCCTCTCGAGTTGCTCGCACTAGTGATCGCTCCTGCAGAGCAAAATGAGTTTCCCGGTGAGTGGCAATTGCTCTGGCTGCTTCGGCTCAACCGTCTCCTCTTCGCGCTGCGCATCGAGCCGATCACGGACCAGCTCTTCCAGTTCGTAGTGTACGATCTAAAGCTGCCTGTGAGCGAAGACACGCTCGTGTACGCGCGGTCACTGGCCGAGTACATCGCTCTGGGGCACTTCATTGCTTGTACGTGGTACATTGTGAGCGAGCGAGGGTATGAGGCGTACTCGTACTCGTGGCTGTCCTCGGCGGGTATGCTCGTCACCACCGAGACTTCTTCGGGTCATGGCACGAGTGCCTCATCGTCGTCGTCCGAGTTTAATCTCTCCGACGTCCCGATGATGCGGAAGTATCTGCGGTCGCTCGACTACGCGATGCAATCCATCACGACGGTCTTCTATGGCGACATTGTCTCCATGAACCTGCCCGAGATGATCGCCGAAATGGTCATCAACGTGTGGAGCATCTACATCTACGGCTCTCTCGTTGGTGCGCACGGGCGTCTGCTCCAGGAGCACTTGCGCAGGCGCGCAACGTTCGAGCAGAACCTGTTCGAGATGCAGCACTACCTCGTCCAGAACGAGGTGCCCAAGAAGCTCAAGAAGCAGATCAAGCAGTACTACGCGCGTATCTGGCGCCGACGCCAGGGCGAGGACGAGTTCGGCGCGATCGCGCCACTTTCGCGCTCGTTGTATCGGGACGTAGTCTTCTCGACGCTGCAGCGCTTTGCATGGCAGGTTGGCATCTTCCACTCGATGGACGTGTACTTCCTGCGCGCCTTGTTGGTCGCACTGCAATACGTCGTGTGCTCCGAAGGCGAAGAGATCGTCATGATCGGCGACGTGGACCGAAGTATGTACTTCATCGCGCAAGGCCGCGTGCTTGTCAAGCATGAACACGCCGAGGTGCGTGAGAAGGGCGAGTTCTTCGGCGAGCTCGCGCTGCTTTATGGCATCTCGAGGCAGGAAACGTGCGTCGCGCTCACGGTCGCCGAGCTCTATCGACTCGATCACGAGCCCTACGAGCGCGTGCTGCTCGACTTCCCCGACTATCGCGCGCGCAACAAACTCGAGTGGACGACCGACGCCAAGACGCCGCCGCTCGCTAGTGCGCTGCAGCGATTCATGCGTGCACGGAGGGAAAAGGCGCAGTCGGTCTGGACCGGTGAGGAAGCCCGCAGCAACGATCCCAGTCGCAGAATCTCAGCTGTGCTAGACATATCGCCGCCACCACAAGCTCGGTCCCTGGCGGGAGCGGTCGCATCCGCTGCTGCTGCTACCGCGGCGGTATCAAAACGAGAACAACATGAGAAGCAGGAAGTGAAGTCGGCGTTTGACACTGAGCTCGTCGAGAAGGAGGTACCGCAGTCGTACGTGTACCACTCTACCATGATGCTGCTCTCTCGGTTAAGCCAGCTCGACTCGCTCGAGGTCAAGCATATCCTTATGAGCGGAAAGATCGGCGCGCGCAAGCACCTGCGCGCTGTTATGGAGCTGGCCCTAGCAAACGAGCTTGCCAAGGAGCGAGAGCTGCGTACGGACTCATCGTCGTCATCTACAGACCCCGTACACGAGCATATCGGAGCCAAGCCATTGCTATTGCCACCACTGGATGTGGAAAACAATGTGCACAAGTTCTCGACTGTTGGGCTCGTTCCGACGCCGAGAAGCGCTCAGTCGAGCCCGCGCATGGCCACGACGCCAAGCACGCGCCGCCTCGATCTGCTCAACCGCACATCGCTTGTTAAAGGCGCCCAGCTCCAGGTTCTGCTGAGCGAGAAGAGTGGTCACGATGCCATGCTCGGAGAAGACATGGGTGAACACGACGGGGATAGTGAGAGCTGAATGCTCGTTTCTTGCTTGTCAATACAAGCCAGCACGACCGCGCGAATGGACCCCGCTAAGAGCATCACCATCGTGCAGCTGCTTTATATGTTGGACACTCCCGGACGTATATGTTGATATATGTTGGACAGTGTGAATATGTAATGTGGACGCTTGGCATACGTCCAGCTCAGATCATGAAAAGACCAACACAGCAAATGCCCAATGTCATCACATCAATTGCTCTCGATTACGAAGCCTGCATTGAGCTTTTCACACTACTAGAGTATCCCAACCTCGACACTCTTGAGCGTGGCGATAGCACAGCAGTGGTTCAAGGGGAGGTGCGCTCGCTCTTGCTCAGAAGCGCGACATGGCATGCCTCCTCGGCAGCAAAAACACTCGTCGCTCTAGTCCTCAATCGGCGTGTACGTACTGAAGAAGTCCTCGCCCAGCCAGTACACCGTCTTGTTGGTGTACAGCGCGTCGCCGACCTCGAAGCTGGCAGCGTCGTTCACGTCGCCGGTGCCAATGTACTTGGCCACCTGCGGGTACGGGTACACGGGGCGAGTGACGGTTGAGTCGGAGGAACCCGCCGAGCCACTCGCTTCGTCACTCGCAGCCAAGCGGCGGACGGACATGCTGCCACTAAAAAAGCTCATTCCAGAGCCACCCATCATCCCCGAACCGCTCGCGCTCGGCCACTGGCCGAAGCCAGAGGAGCTCGAGGTCGCCGCCGAGCTCGTGATGACCTCGTTGGGAGCGACACCAGCCTCCACCCATCGCATCATCGGCGTCACAAGGTCGATCACCGACGGACCATAGCCGCTGCCACAGTGGTACACACCCGGGAGCAGGTACAGACGCTCAAAATCCTCCACGACGTCTTCGCCCATCTCAGTCTGAAGGGACTCGTGGAAGGCGATGGTCGTGCGAGGTGAGATGTGCGGGTCAGCCCAGCCGTGCCACAAGATGAGCTTGCGACCGGCCTCGTAGAACGCCGACAGGTCGGGGCTGACAGCATCGAAGAGCGGGTGACGCGGGCGGA
>JAADXW010001080.1:0-12277 GCA_023337975.1 Phytopythium ostracodes
CACTCGAGCTTGGACACATCCCATCGACATAGGGACCCGAGCTGTATCACCTTTTGGTCGCACTGCCTTGCCATGCCGCTCCGTGCTCCAGTCTTTGACCGCCTGGGCTGATGGTCAGTGCGTCGCTTGGACGATGGCGACAGCTTCAGTGCTCTGGACCCTCGACGGCTTTGCCAAGACGGTATAGGGATATCCCTTGCACACCCATGACACTGGCAGTGGTCGACGCAAATGATCAACGCGCTTTTCATCCGTGAACAGTTCGTTGGATTGATTGCCGACCCATGAAGAGGCTGCGAGCCACGACCGAAAGTAAAAAAAACTGACAAGCAAAAATCAAAACACTACACACGCACACGTTGCGCCATTTCCTGATGACTGAGTTTCCGCTTATAGCCGACAAGGCGCCGCGTTCTCAACGCGTCCGTCGTGCGAAAACCTTCAGGGCTCCGACTCCTCCCAGTTGAGCGTGCGCTGCACGGCCTTGTTCCACTGGTGGATGTAGTGCGCGCGCGTCTCGGACTCCATGTCGGGCTCCCACGTGGCGCTCACCTGCCAGTTCTCGCGCAGTTCCTCGATCGTCTTCCAGAAGCCGACGGCAAGGCCAGCGGCGTAGGCGGCGCCCAGGGCCGTGGTCTCGGCCACAACGGGGCGCACAACCGGCACGTTGAGCACGTCCGACTGGAACTGCATGAGCGTCTGGTTCACGACCATGCCGCCGTCAACCTTAAGCTTGGTGAGGTGCACGCCGCTGTCGCCCTCCATAGCCGCCACAACCTCCTGCGTCTGGTACGCTGTCGCCTCGAGCGCAGCGCGGGCAATGTGCTCACGCGTAGCGTACGACGTCAGGCCGACGAGCACACCACGCGCGTCATCACGCCAGTGGGGGGCGAAGAGACCCGAGAAGGCCGGGACGAGGTACACGCCGCCGTTGTCCTTGACCTCTTTGGCGAGCGCTTCGACCTCCGGCGCACTGCTGATCATCTTGAGGTTGTCACGCAGCCACTGGATGAGCGCACCAGCATACGAGATGGAGCCCTCAAGCGCGTACACGGCCGGCTGGTCACCGATCTTGTAGCCGAGCGTGGTCAGCAGACCCTTGGTGGACGGCGTGGGTGTCGTGCCCGTGTTCATCATGAAGAAGCAGCCCGTGCCGTACGTGTTCTTGGCCTCACCGGGCGAGAAGCACGTCTGGCCAAACAGAGCGGCCTGCTGGTCACCGAGGTCACCAGCGATGGGCACACCCGCGAGGACCGAGGAGTCGGCCGCCTTGGCGTACACCTCCGACGACGAGCGGATCGCCGGGAGGATGGCCTTGGGGATGTTGAGGCAGGCGAGAATGTCCTCGTCCCACTGGAGCGTCTCGAGGCTCATGAGGTTGGTACGCGAGGCATTGGACACGTCCGTGACGTGCACGCCGCCGCTGAGCTTCCAGATGAGCCACGTGTCCATGTTGCCGAAGAGCACATCACCGGCCTCGGCCTTGGCGCGGAGGCCAGGCACGTTCTCGAGCAGCCACATGATCTTGACAGCCGAGAAGTAGGTGGCGATGGGCAGGCCCGTGACGGCGCGGAAGCGGTCAGCGCCCGTACCCGGGAAGCCGTGGCCCTCGCCGTTCTTGAGGCGGTGCACAATGTCCGACGTGCGTGTGTCGTGCCAGACGATGGCGTTGTAGAGCGGCTTGCCCGTGTTCTTGTCCCAGACCATGGCCGTCTCGCGCTGATTGGTGATGCCGACGGCGGCGAGCTGCGACAGCTCGATGCCCTTCCTGGCCAGCGCCTCCTTGACGCACGTGTCGACGTTGGCCGTGATCTCATCGGGGTCGTGCTCACACCAGCCGGGCTGCTGGTAGATCTGCTTGTGCTCGAGCTGGTGCGTCGCCACGATGTTGCCCGAGTGGTTGAAAACGATGAAGCGCGAGCTGGTCGTGCCCTGGTCGATGGCACCCACGTACATCGGCTGGCTCATGACGAACAGAGAGCGAAAGGCTTGGGGGAAGAGAAGCGAGGGGAGGAGGTGGCTTGAGACCGAGGTGATCAGTTGCGAACTGAGCTCGTCGGGATTTTCCACATCGCTGATCTTGGCACGGGGGGGAGGAGAGAGGGCGGACGGAGCGGAGCGGACGGGGGTGGAGCGGACGGGAGTGGAGCGGACGAGCGGACGGGGGAAGGAGAAGTGAAGAGGAAGGAGAGGGTAGGGGACACTGATAGGCGATTTAACAGAAAACAGGACTCGGAGGGTATAAATACGAAAACCCGCTGATGCGATTCAGACCGCCAAAACGGCCCCCCTGCAACGGCGAAACACTGCAGCTGGATACGATGGCGTCGTCCGTGCCATTTTGACTTCTTATTAGATAGCGTTATGTTTTGGGTAGCCGTCGTGATGGTGTGGTTTATCGGAGTTTGATCTGAGCGTGTTTGGGAGCTTGTAGAAATAGTGAACGATGTGTTAATCTGACGCACAGCATTCTGATCGATCTACTGATATGCGTTAATGCAAGATGATGGCATTTCATCACGCTCCCATCTGGTGAATACTTGAGAATCAAATCATCAGGTCTCCACGGTAAATGAGGTGTTGAAGCAACTAGAAAAGGGGATGCGTCCGCCCAAGTTCAATACGAGCTCTTTGCCAGCCAGCGGTGGCCCGTCTTCGCTCCACTGAACCTAAAATTCCAAAAGACGGTAGATACATAAATAAACGTTATGGATTGCTCCACCAAGCATTCCACTTTTATATCAAATGTGGTGAACGATTCTCCTATTTTAGCACTGAGATATCACGTTGACATGGAGCGAAGGGGTGGGCACGCGCACACACTCCAAAGCTTCGGCAGAGTGATTGGGTTCTCGGCCACACGTTGGCGAGCCGACTCGCCATTCTCTTGCCAACAATGCTGCGAACCGCTGCGCTCACCCGACAAAAGGGCGAAAGTGCGTCAAAAGATTACGAGCGTGGCATGTGGAGCTGACGTCTCAATTGACGAAGTGGTCGGTGCTCCGGGAGAGAACGCAATGTGTCTTTGCATGGCACCAGAAGTGTGAGCTCACTTAGGAACGGCAGCACCGTGACGAGAAACCGGAAGCTTCTGTATTTCTATGGGACCCATAGTGTATGAGTTCAGGCACTGATTCCCTCCCGTGGAGCTGCCCCGCGGGCTGCACGTGAGTTGCAGCTGAGCGCTGCGGTCAAGCCATCCCACAGCCCACCACGGTACATCCAATCACTTCGGTTTCTGCTCCGATCGACCAGCTCAGCACATCCGCCTTTGACTCAACCCTCCTGGGGAACTCTAACTGTAATCTTATCTGGCTTGTGTTATAACTGCCTGTGTTATGTCGGTTTAGAACGCCGGCTCATCTGTCAGGTGGTCCACACTACTCTCGAGACCTCACCGCAAGCTAATTCTAGTGTGGTCTACCTCAATTATATCCTGTGCTAATTGTAGTGTACAACACATAATATTGTGTTTGAAGGTGTCGTAGAGCGCACTGTTTAGAACCGATACAGTACACTCCCAATGAATGCCCTCAAGTTCAACGTACACCTGCGTCTCCCCTGTCTCCCCACACGTTGTCAACTGCACTGCTTCGTACGGTAAAGTACGGTTCATCCACCGCGAGCAAGCAAAACACTGAGGGACTCCAACAGAAGCAGCGTGAAGTTGGGAGTGACCGGTGAACGTCGACGTCCAGTCGATCAAATCGCGGCGGCTTGTTACGGGATTTCGTTCTGCTCACTCAGAAGAAGCGGTCTGCTTTTTTTTAGGTGGCTGTCGCGACGAACTGGGCTGACACCAAGGCACGCACTGCCCGCCACGCTTGTCTTTGTGTATCTGTAGTCGCCCTCCATGTAAATTTCTCCGAGATAATTGACACAACTTGGGGTTATATACACCAAATGTGACATATTTATGGTACGTTTGGGTTGTTAAAGCATCAGTTTCGGATAATTATATTCTGTCAAACTCAGGTCGGGTGTCGTTCAACAGCGACATGCACACGGGCAGTAAAGTAATGCGCGCTTACTGGGATCATCAGCGAGAAAAACCTGTCACTTGCCTCGGTGCTTGTTTCTGGTGCCGCGGGCCTTCAAATTATCGCACATCGAGACGCAAGGATCGACATGATCCAAATCAAGCTTTCGCACGCGGGCACGCCAAGATCGGAGAGTCACCGAGCCATGGCCTCAAACAAGGTCTCATTGGCGTGGGCTACAGACGTTCTGTATTCTTGGAGATCACCTCGGAGGCTTTCAGCACCAAGGGTTGGACTTGCACATCACCGGTTAGATTAGCCTCGCTTGTGTTGTTTTAGCGCAAACAGAAGCAGATTGAAGAGCCCTCGCAGCCCACTAGTTCGTGTTGCGAGGGTATGGATAGTTTAAAACTACTTACAGTCCGCGTCAAAATGGTTGGGACATCCGAAAATTTAGCTTAACTCTGTCAGTTTTTGGAATTTGGAAATGCTGTTTAGATATGTGATGTATCTTTTTGTGCGAAATCGCATGATGGAGCAAAAATTGCGAAAACTCGATTTTGTGGATAGGCTCCCATACAAAAAAAAAAACGATTTTGCACCCGCATCAAAACTGTTTGGACACTCTCTATCCTAGTTTTAGTATTTAAAGAGTGAATGTTAGAATGATGGTTATACATTTAGCGATGAACAACCAAGCATTTCATAAGATGGATCCACGTGTCAACTCTGAGGAGCGAGGCTTCACGAAGGGGCTTCGCGAGGGTGGCGCGAGCTGCCGCGCGATCGCCCAAATCACCGGCCGCGGGAAGAGTACCGTGGCGCGGATCGTCTCGCCCAAAAAGCTCAAGGCCTCCAAGCCCAAAGAAGCGGGTCGCCGCTCTATGCTGTCGGACCGCGAGACGCGGCTGATCGTCAGGGTGGCGAACGTCTGCGAGTACACCGCGGCGCAGCTCAATAAGCGCAGCGGGACGAAGGCGTCTGTTCGGACGATCCAGCGCGTCCTATCGCGCGTAGATTGGCTCGTCTACGCGAAGATGAAGCGCACGCTCGCGCTGACGACCGCGCACAAGGCCCACCGCCTGCGATGGGCAAAGGCCGTGCTGTTGCGCCCGGGGTCGCTGAAGATGACCATCTTTTTAGATGAAATGAAATTCAACCTCGACGCCCCCGACGGGTTCAAGTACTACTGGCGCGACCTGCGCCAAGCCCCACGCGGGTACGTCTGTCGCCAGAACGGCGGCGGTTTGGTCATGGTATGGGGCGCGTTCTGCTGGGAAGGCAAGTCCCAGCTGGCTGTACTAATTGAGAAACAGAAATCGAAGCACTACATCCATACGGTGTCCGTGTTTCTGCTTACCTTTGCCCATTTGCACCATGGGGTGGAGTTTGTCTTTCAACAGGACAACGCACCCATCCATGCGTCGAATAAGACGAAGGACTTCCTAGAAGAGATGCACATCGACGTATTTAAGTGGCCGGCGCGTTCGCCCGACCTTAATCCTATTGAAAACGTTTGGTCTATTATGGCTAACATCGTTTGTGCGAACGGAAAGCAGTACAACAGCGTTGCTGACCTCACCGAAGCTATCCAAGACGCTTGGAAGCACACCAGCATCAAGACACTGCGTGCGCTCATCGACTCCATGCCGGCGCGGTGCTTCCAGGTCCTTGAGTGCCACGGATCCAAGATTAGCTATTAGCTGACCATCATTCTAACATTCACTCTTTAAATACTAAAACTAGGATAGAGAGTGTCCCAACAGTTTTGATGCGGGTGCAAAATCGTTTTTTTTTGTATGGGAGCCTATCCACAAAATCGAGTTTTCGCAATTTTTGCTCCATCATGCGATTTCGCACAAAAAGATACATCACATATCTAAACAGCATTTCCAAATTCCAAAAACTGACAGAGTTACGCTAAATTTTCGGATGTCCCAACCATTTTGACGCGGACTGTATTGTGCATTGCAGTGATTTTGCTACAGCGCAATCTGGCGCTAATCATAAACTAAAGAAAAGGATTATTCGTTGTTTTATACAGCAAAATAACAACAAAACAACGGAAAATCATTCTCAAAACAACCAGGGCCGGGCAGTCCCTTGATCACTCACTCTGCAAGACACCACTCAGGTTGCAGCTCCACCGATTCCTAGCGAGCCTGCTCGTCGTGCTCTACACCGCTCGTTTCCGCTTCTGTCGCGCTGTCCACCGCGCCGTTGACGATCGCTTCCTCCCGCCGTTGTCCGCATCGTTCCCCCGCCGTTGATCGCGTTGTCTCTTCGCTATTGTTCGCACGCTTCCTGTCGCTGTCGACTGCGCGCTTTCTCCCGGCGTTGACCGCCACTTCCTCCTGTTGTTGACCGCGTCCCCCCCAGCTGTCGGTAGCAAATTTAGACCGCCCTCGCTCTCGTCCACGCTCTTGTCGACACCGTCGGCAGGGCATTCGCCGACGATCGCGCCGACGGCGCTGCCAGCCACCCTGGCGACCGCCCCACAATCTGCACCACTGCACTGTAATTCGTGATTATTGATTCATGCTGGTTGGTATGTCATGATGATGACCTAACCATCATATTGCTCTTGACTTTACTGTGGTGGAAAGGACGTCAGTCGAGATGCCTGCACGGCTATCAACTAGTGTCACGGTCAAGGTTGGCCAGCCCTACTCGGCCACCAGATCAGCCTATGGGGCACCCATTGCGCTAACTCTTGCGGTTGACGAGCGGTACAGAGTGTTCCGCACGAAAGCGAAGGAACGGGTCGCTACGATCAGGGAGATTGTGTGGGAAGGCGATGGCCCCATTTTGCTGCGTCCAACTGCCAGCACTCCACAGACCAAATACGAGCCGCTCACGAGTGATTTTGACGGGTTCCGCGCGCAACTCGTTCAGCTTTGGAAGCACGCTAGCAAGAGCAACCATGGGTATGTTAGCTGTGAATCAAGCATGGATGTTGGAGTTCTGTTACTGATGCTGTGTTTGCGCATATGACTGTGGCTATCAGGCGGGGTTCGTTCACGCCTGAGCTCTACATATACGTGCAGAAGGTGGCGTCGCTTGGGGGCATCCACCGGGCAACCGAAGCCCGTACCACGTCTGCAGCTGCCGCCATCAATGACCATGTCGAGGTGCAAGGAACGGCGGACGACTATGGACCTGCATCTCGTCGATACTGGGCGATCGCACACTCTCGGCATCACGAAGGGACAACAATCAATCCTCCGTCGACAATCACATATGAGCAGTTACGGTATGTTGATCAGATGCAGAGAGCAATTGACCGATGGGACGAGGAGCGGCTCAACGAGCCCAGGTTTGTCCAAATCACCTGTCGACTAAATGGCGGGCTTATCTCGATCGAGATGAGGGTGAGCGACCTTCGCAGAGCGCTCGGCCTTCCGACATATCCTTTTTGCCCACTCTTTGGAAGTCGAGTGGCTGACACTGAAGTGTCTGGATCATTTGAGAATATCGAGGATGACGACCATGCTCTAGAAGATGTTGACATGTGAATGCATCCTTTTTTCGTTTTCTACTGGAAAAAATACTTCTCTGTTGAGTTGTGCATCCTCGTACTCACAGTGTCTGTAAAGCCTGTGCCCTGTATCGACCTCACTCTTCATGCATTTCCTCACAGCCACGCTCACTTGTCGCGTAGCGTCGAACCGAAACGCTAAGCTGGCATGCTTCTTGAACCAGCGTTTGAGCAAATCAAACGCCACATCGATCGGATTATGTTGTGGCGAGTACAGTAGCAAAAAGATTAGTAGTGCTCCCGCTCGATGAATGACCGCCTCTAACTCCCTGTACATGTGAATTTTCGCATTGTCAAGGATGACAATCGAGCTATAGCTACATCACCGTCTCGCAATCGTCAACAGAAATATAGATAGACTAGCACACTACTTATCGAGGCAGTGGCCAAGGATTGGGCATTGGCACTATGCGGGTGATGAAGGCATCGTGGAAACGCGCTCGGTCGATCATTCCGGGGGTAGAGTCCCAGACAATAAACTCCCTCACGTCCATGGCGGCAAGAATAGAGATCCTGCCACCTGTAGCGCATGCACCAGTTCCAAGTCAACCACGATAGAATAAGAAATGCGGGATGGAAAAGCACGTGTTTACCTCTAGCAAACGGTTGCGAAACGATAGCTGGTGTATTCCTCTTTGACCACGCATGGCGGCGGAGGACGTCATGGCCGTCCTTCGCCGTCTCATCGACAAAAATCAACGGAACCGGTCCGCTGTAAAACGGCAGCAACTTGCGGTAGAAAAAATCGATTTTGGCGGAAATGCTCTCACGAGCGTGCTTGGTTAGGACCTTGCGGGATAACCCGAGATCAAAACGTAGCACACGACACACCGTGGACACTGATACGTTCTCCAGTGTAGGAAAATCTGCCTTTACCGCACCCTGCAGCTCCTCGATATAGAAGCATGGGTGGATTTTTACGTAGTCGTCAACGAAAGAGAAGCACACTTTAGGCCAACGAGCGCCCTTGGCGACGGCCTTGGTAAGAATCACATTGCCATTACGAGCAAATAGTAGCCACCAACGCGAGATTGAACGCTTTGTGATGCCAAGAACCGCCGCCACCACACCAGAATCAATTCCATAGACAGAGGTAAGCACAATGGCGCGCCAGCGCAGGTCTACTGACGCCGTCATGTGCTGTGCCGCGCTCTTTCTTGTTATGGTGACTTTCCTTGGTTAGATAGCGTACGTCGTGGATTGAGTGGTTGAAACGGCGCAAAAATTTACGTTATTCCAACGATGATCGTAATAAATCAACGTCAACCCGTTGTTTTGCTGCCGTTTTTTTGCGCTCGCTAATCCTTATCGTAACATTAAATCCACAAGACTGATAATAATTCAACAAAATGCAAGGTTTATTTTTGCTAAAAAGGGTGAAAAGCACAATAATAGTACACATTTGTTTGGTCCGGCGTTTTAACGATCTTTGCTGTCAGCACTGTGCTGTCAAGCCCAGTAAATCTCACTCTGCCGCCGGGTGGAGCAGTTGTGCCGCTTGGAGTAGTATATTGATACCATTTGCTGCTTCTCCAGGAGTCAGCGGGTCAAAAGGCGTCAAAATAACGTGGCGTGCATTCAAAATTGCGTTGTTTTTGCGCTCCGTTTTTAGGGTCTGTCTGGGTGAATGCTCGAACTTTTTCTTGAACTTCAATGGCCACGTGCTCCACCGAGCCCGCCAGCACTTACGAGCGTCCCCAAATCCAAAAAAAACTCGTGTCCCTTCTTTAAGGGATCGACATAGAAAAACTAAGTTAAAAATCCCTCGCGGCAGCATAGACAGCTGTGCTCGGGAGACAGGGAATGCCGAATTAGGGGGGATGGACCGACTTTTCTTTTTCCCAGATAATTCATTTTTCTTGCTTATTGCTGCTTTTATCGCGCTCAGTCCCTTGATTTAGCAGATTATATTATTAAATCTGGTGTTTTACATCTAAAACCGTACTTTTAAATCGGTGGCTTCTCAACTTCTAATTCTGCGTCTATTTTCACAAATGGCCAGTTGTTGCCGTACCGTAGGTGGTACCCTGGCGACTCATCTCTATGCAGCAACAGGTGATGGATGGGCGGCTCCGCCCCAAATGCGGGACGGCGACCGCTATTGCTCCGCTCTTCCTTCTCTCTGGGGCGCCGCGCTCCTCCTTTGGCGCCGACCAAGGCACTGGGTTCGCGTCATTTCCAGAGAAACCAGAGCGCGACCAAGACGGCGATACTCCTCACCTACCTACGCCCCGACCGACCAATCCATGGGCGACTCGAATGAAACCACACGCAACGTGCTGCAGTTCGGCCTCTTTCTGGGGCTGCTGGTGGTCGGGCTGCTGCCCTTCATCCTCATGGTCTGGCGCAGCGGCAGCTTCCGCGAGCGAATGACGGCCTTCCTGGGCTGCGCCAACCTGCGCGAGTGCTGCACGCGCCGCGTGCACTACGACGCCTCCGATCTGCGCACGCTGCGAGAGCTTGAGGAGCCGCCGGAGCGCCAGAGCGTTGGCATCAACGGCGCCTACCGCATGTACCAGATCCGCCGCTCGCGCTTGTCGCTGCGCCTGGCGTCGTGGCGCGAGGACATCAAGAAGTGCGGCCAGCAGGACGACCTGCACCACAAGTTGGCGCAAATCCAGGCCGCGCAGTACCCGCACCAGCCGGCGGTCGCGACGTATTCGTACCCTGCGGCGCCCGCTTCGGCCTCGACGGCGGCGACGCGCGCGCCTGCAGCGCAGACGAATGCCGTGCCGTTCGACATCCAGATCGTGAGCATCAACGACCGCGTCGACGAGTCGGTGCACTCGTCCGCGTCGTCCTCGACCATCGACGACGACGAGCCGGTGTACACGCTGGTGCCACCGACACCGACGAGCAGCGTGAGCATGAGCGTAGGAGGAAGCGCCCCGCGCCGCCTGCTGACGGACGAGGAGGAAGAGGAGAAGGAGGAGTTGCGCGTGTGATCATGACGACGAGCGCCGGCAGAGACAGGCGGGCGACCAGCTTAACGTTGTGTACACCTATTTATCGGCGCGTGAGAGAGCAAAGCAAGCCAAGACCCGGCGGAAGAGCAAGCGACGACGGGTGGAGAGAAGATGGCGATCGGTGGTCGTGAAGGAAAGAAGTCCTCACCGCGGCGGCGCTGGTAGTGCTAACTGGTCCAGCCACTGGACGAACGAGCGGCGCACAAGTATTTAGAACGCCCGCGTGCGCGCCATCCAGGGGGGCAACCGGCAGCGATCCGCGAAAAGCGATTATTTATTCCCGTTGCGACGCATTTTGAGAATACAACGAGGGAGTTGTGCCTACACTTCAAACAACGAGTTGGATCAAATGTCATTTGGTCGGATATTAGCCTTGAATCACGCTGCGTCGAGCCAGCTAATGGTTCGGACCGCCGCTAAGAAGCCACGAAGGTTGCAGTGTCGCCCGTCATCTTCCATGCCATCGTCGGTCTCATCAAGCGATACCGTTAGAATTCCCATGCATTGCGGTGCGGGTCAAAGCAGCCCGCCGTGGGCTCTTTGGGCTGGACAAGCGCGCTTGAAGTTACAGGCATCGCTCCCAAATCCGACGCTGCGTAACCCTATGCGTCAAAACTGGAGTATGAAAAGTCGAAGTTTTTATTTACGACGCGAGCCTTTACCCCACTGCCAGGACTCCGCCTGGCCCTCCTTCCGTCGAGCCACTATGGCAGCTGAGGTGCTGGAGGCACTGACGCTTGCCCGCTGTGGCACCGGCGTGTTGCCAACCGGCTGAAGCGCCGACGCCGCGCTGATGTGGCTGCAGCGCAGGTCGCACCGTTCAGTTTGCCCTTCGTTGTGCCCTTTCATGCTTTCACTTGCTTTTTGCAGTCAAGAAAGGCGACTGAAGCGAGAAAGGCTCATTTATTGTTAGTACCGTTGCAACTTTTATTTCTTTTATTAATCAATTTAAAGAGACATTGAGGTTGCGCAGCGTCGGATTTGGGAGCGGTGCCTGTACTGTGCGACTCAAGGTCCGAGTTATACGTTGGTAGGGTAGTCAACGTTTAATGTGCGAGTGTACAAACGTATGAAACAGTGCGTGGTCCTTACCACCTGGTTGAACTAGCAGAGAAAAACAAATGAGCCTACCCAACAGCATTTTCTGAATAAAATATGCGGCACGACAGGTTCGCCAGGATCGCTTGAAGCGACGCGTAGAGATCAATTCTGCGCGCCAACTTCCCGCGTCTTTTTGGCCACAGCATCCGCTTCCAACCGCACTGCAGTACTGTACAGCTAGTTCGAAAAATTTGCATCCCCCCGACCAAAATGCCAATTTCCCGCCCGTTTGACGTTGGTTTTGCGATTTTCGACGCGAAAATTGAGCTGGGGTTAGATTTAGGCGTAAACATTGCGCCCCCAAAGCAGCTTTTTTATACCGGATCTCCATCAACCTCTAATCAGATTTGAGCGAAGATTTTGGCAACAAAAGTTTGCATACCCTTTTGGTTTACACTAGGATTTGTATAGAACTTCAACTTGGGCACTAGACCGCCCTTGCGCGCACTTCGCCTTGCCATTTTGCATTTGACGCGGCCCAACGCAAATGGGGGCAAACAAGGAGCACCCTCCCGCCATCAGACAGTTGTGTATTGCCAAATGGAAGAGCGGCATGGGCTACAAGCGCGTCAGCAAGGCCATCAACATCTCGTTCCCGTCGGTCAAAAGTATCATTCAACGATACAAGAAGACTGGGAGCTTTCTCCCGCTACCTCGTTCTGGCCGTCCGAGGGCGAGCGACGAGCGCACTG
>JAADXW010001081.1:0-12275 GCA_023337975.1 Phytopythium ostracodes
GAAGACGGTGAAGGGGATGCCGTGCTTGCGGAGGCCCTGTGCGAGGCACAGCCCACCGAGACCGGCGCCGATGATGAGCACGTGCGTGTTGTCGTCGTGGTCCATCGAGTTGGAGAACGGAACTGGCTGCTGCCGGAGCGATGACGAGTACCACGACCCCGCTTCGTCCATACTGTCGGCGGTGTAGTAGCCGGACGACTGCGCCGTGCTTCTCGCCGACCCGCAGCTCATGTCGGCACTCGCTTGGCTCTGGGCGCGCGCCGATGAATTGTGTTGTCGCTACTGCTGCTGCTGCTGCTGCTGCTGCTGCTGCCGCTGATTGTGACGGCGGATCTGCTTCTTTGGTGGCTCGTCGACGAGCCCGAACGTGTTCTTGATCCAGCGGATCATCTTGCGGCGCTTGGACTCTTCCAGGAGGCTCGCATCCTTGTTGTGGCGCTGCTCGTAGAACTCCGAGTCCGCCAGGTGGTGCTGTTGCTGAGGAGGCATATTAGCCACTCGAACTATGGGAGGCACCGCGCTTTTTCAGCAATGAGAGTCGGGAACTGCGAAATTTGGCGGTCACGACCTGCTGCCTCGGTAGCGACGGTACCGCCGACGATGAACGACGAGCTGCGATGGAGAAGCAGGATCCGCCCATTGCCAGAGTCGCTCACAGCTCGATCATTCGGAAGTTGAAGCCGGTCGTCCGGAAACTTCCCTGGAAACAAATAGCGAGAAAGCCGCGGCGATCGCCAGGCAAGGAGCGTTGTACCCACCGCTTTCGAAAGTCTCTCGAGTCTGTGGAGCTCATGCCGGGCGACAAAAATGTTTCCACCGCTGGCCCTTTCGGGTGGATGCGACAGGCTGTCGAAAGTGATGGATGCATCGGTCCAGCAGTGGTAGTTTGTTTCATTTTGGAACAAATGGAATGAGGGGACGCTCGCTCTTCCGTCGCGGCGTGAGTTTAAGTGGCGACAGTTTCGCCACCGACGTTATCGCTCTGAGTTAACGCGGGGTGCGTGCGCTCCTGTCACTTCGTCCAAACGTTGCGGTCAAAGCTTCACCGCACCATCGAGATCGGATCCATTTCAAGTGGTGCAACGCGTGACTCGAACATTAGTCAGCGTGTGTGCGTTTGCACGTTGAGACTCGCCCTGCACCACCATGATGCACTTCGAAGCGCTCTCTGCTCGATCCTTTCCTCGTGATCCGTTCGAGCATCCTTTCGTTTTCGAAAGCGATCGCTACCACGGAAAGCGTCCGACTCGCTTCGAGCCGGTGCCTCGCGCTCCCATACACTGCCTTCGATCTCTCGCTCCCCCCTCGTCTTCATGAGCAGGTATCTTCTGTATAACAGCTTGTCCCATCAATGGAGGTCATCGTGGTGGAATGGAGATAGAGACTCGCTTAGCTTCGTGGCAATTCTGTGACGTGCAGACGACGACATGGTCAGATCACGAAACCAACTCGAAAGCGCTTTGTTCTATTTCGTGGTACATGATCATGATAACTTACTCTATGCTTTTCGCTCCGCGTTAATCGTTAAAAGCGCCCAGAGTCTTTGACGCGCGGGCACGTGGTTTCCCCCGCTCTCTCGATACTCCTCCCCCTACGCACGTACAAGTCTCGACTGCTTCTCCTATATCTGCTGCTGCTGTCGTCGTCGATGCGGCTCGCGAATTGCATGTGAAGGCGCTCGCTCCGCCCGCTTTGTCATCGTCGGTCCGGCTCACTTGGGCGACCACGTGTACATGCGCTTGAACGCGATCGGGTGCGCCTCGAGCGCGTGGTCAATGTCCGTGAAGCGGTGTCCATAGCGCTTCATCCACTTGACGGTGCGCCGCAGCCCGTCGCGCCAGGCGACCTTCTCGGCCCAGCCGAGCTTGCGCACCTTGCTCGCGTCGATCGTGTACCGGTGGTCGTTGAACGGCCGATCCTCGACAAAGGTGATCATCTTGAGCGCCTCGGTGCCGAGCAGGTGCGGCTTCATGATGGCCAGTAGGTCGAGCGCAACTTGTTTGTTGGACAGCTCGTTCTCGCCGCCGACGTTGTACACCTCGCCCACGACGCCCTCGTGCAGGATGAGGTCGAACGCGGCGACCACGTCCGAAATGTACAGGTAGTTGCGCTGGTGCATGCCGTTGCCGTGGAGCGTGACGGGGACGTCGCGCAGGATCTGGTTGATGAACTTGGGGATCAGCTTCTCCGGGTACTGGTGCGGCCCGTAGACGTTGTTGCTGCGCGTGATGATGGTCGGCAGGCGGAACGACCGATGGTAGGCCTTGACGAGAAATTCGGCGCCCGCCTTGGTGGCCGCGTACGGGTTGGTCGGCTCCAGCACGTGGTCCTCCGCCATGGCGACCGTGTCGGCGTTGCCCTCGCCGTAGACCTCGTCCGTGCTCACGTGGACGAAGCGCGCGATACCGTGGATGCGCGCGGCCTCGAGCAGCACGTGCGTGCCCAAGATGTTGGTCTTGCTGAACTCGATCGAGTTGCCGAACGAGTTGTCTACGTGCGACTGCGCCGCGAAGTGCATGATGGTGTCGATCCTCTCCGTCTTGAGGATGTAGCCCACGAGGTCGGCGCTCGTGATGCTGCCGTTGATGAACTTGTAGTTGCTCGGCAGCGTCTCCCCCGCCGACTCGTCGCTCAGCTCCTGCCCGGGCTCGCAGAAGCTGCCGCGCAGCCGTCGGCCCACCTCCCCTTCCTCCTCATCCGACGACGACGCGCTGGCGTCGTTGTTGTTGTCCTCGTGCAGCGAGCAGTCGTCCAGGCCCTTGGCCAGCGCCTTGACGCGGTCGTTGTCGTTATCGTCGCTGTCCGAGGAGATGGCCGAGTGCACGTTGCGCACGCACGAGCAGTAGTCGAGCGAGTCCAGGTTCACGATGTAGTACTGGGGGTACGTCTTGACGAGATGGATGACCACGTGCGACCCGATGAAGCCCGCGCCGCCCGTCACCAGGATGCGCTTCTCGTACGCCACCATCGCGGCTCTACAGGTAACGCTACTGTGCTTGAGGCCTCTGCTTACTAGCTTCCTTGCGTTCTCCGTGGGTGCTGGTCGATCGATCGCGTTGTGATGAGGCGCGGGAACTTTGACTGACGTCGCGCCTTGCTGCCTGGTGCTTAGACACGGGAGCTGCTCGTCCCTCTCGCATTCATCAATCGACCTCTTTGACACGCATAAAAAGTCGTAAATAGTGCGCGGTCCTCTATTATTCTTGTGTATCGAATAAGTATCTGTTTACATAAATTGATTAGATGTGATGTAGATAATGACACCTTTATTAGGTATCCAAGTTGAGGTTGGGCAGCGCAAATCGTGGCGCACACCGTCGTTTGATTCGCGTGGGAGAAAGCGCGGCAGTTCTTCAGGAAACCTGCGAGAACCAATGGCGAGTCGCACCCGTGCCACACTGAGGGTGGCTGCGCTCTGCGCAACAGTTGACGTCCGAGGCTCAGCAAGCACCGTTTGCAACACCTTTCTTCTCTTGATGGTGTGTTCGGCACGCACTCCATCCGCGAGAAGGAGCTTGTCCGTGAGTGTTGTCGGTTGCTTGGTTCTCCACGTGAAGCGGCCCAAAGTCAGTCGCGTCGGGGTTCAAGCAGCTGAGAGCCGCGACACGATGGTACGTGCACGTCTCACGCCGACGACTGACTTCGGAATCCACGGCCGGGACAGGACGCCAGCCCTGCTCGACGCTCGCAATGCTCCACCGCAAACCCCTGAAGCCGATGCAACGTCTTCATGGGCAAGCTTCGACCCTAGGATTTCGCTTGAGGTGGATTACAGCAGGATTTTGACACATGCTGGGCACCTGGCGGAGTGCTAGACTTGTTGTCTTTGGCGAACTACGTGAAAAGCTTGATGAAGAGCTTACATTTTATCCTGTATCCTGCATCTTAAAACCCTGGCGCTTCGCGCCACCCTTGAGTGCATGTTCATGGAGAAGTTGGCACTCTTGGCTCGAGCAACAAGCCCAGCATCCCACCAGGTGCCCAGCATGTGTCAAATCGGTCAAAATTTGGCAAAATTATCCCTAGGTATCCAACATTTGTCAAAATCCCATTAGGGCCTGTTTCATTTGGGAATAATCTTAGAATAACCTCAGCGAACGTTTTCACCTCAAATGAAACAGATTCAGAATAAACCGAAATAGAAGGTGGCTGAGACATGGGGTGAACAAAAAAATCAGATTTGAAAGAAAAACTTACCCGACCGACGGCCCCTTCTCTCAGTCCCCAACGTGCTCCCGCTAGCCGCTGCTCCTGGCGCGCTCGCCTCACAGACGCTTGCGTGCGGCCAGTTGCGCTTGCTCGTGCGCCGCATTCCCAGCGCGGTCCCGCTCGTTCGCGCGCCGCCCTCCAAAGCCCCCGATCAGTCCCGCTCGCTCGTGCGTCGCCCTATGAGACTCTTCGCGAATCCACTCGCTCGTACGCCACCCTCCGAGGCTCAGCGCGGTCCCACTCGCTCGGGGGCCGCCCCAGAGTGGCTTTCTTTGGCTGCAGACAGCCGTGCTCGCTGGTTCTCGTATTCAGCCCCTCTCTTGCGGCTCCCGGAGACTCCAGCCGCCTTTGAGCATCCAAGCACGATCGAGGACGGAGCACTCATTGTGCCGTGATGGTAGTAAACCTCGTGGAAGGGAAGCGAAAACCCCGCAGCAGTAATTGGGCGGTACATGAGATATGGCCGCTAAATGTTATCGATATTTCCAATCAATGGCGACTGGTGATTAATCTATTGTGCATTGTCGTTGGTGGTGTTCATTTTTAATCTGCAGACTGGACAATTGCTGCAGCTTCGAATCCACGACGAGGAAATACTCTCTCGCTTCATGAACCAGCGCGAGAAGGCATACGAAAAGTGCAATTGGGAAATCATCGCTTCGAAGCTGCCCACCGTGCGGACAGGTGAAATGTGTCGAAACCGTCTCAAGTACCTGACGGCGCAGTTCAAAGTAAGCCTTTTGCCCACCACATCTAGCCCACAGCGCCTGATCGTGTATGCGAACGATTGCAGGCACTCGTGACTAAGCAGACCGAAAACAGGACCGACAAGCCCAAGAAGTACCCGTCGTACTGGGGCGTTCTGCTGAACTGCCTTGGCCCGTTCCTCGACCTGAATGTAGCGGGGGTCGCGGACAATGGAGGCTGTCTTTTAACGCTGTGTAGTGCCAACGAGGACAGCGCGGTCTCCACGCGCGGTAACACCGTCGCCAGTGACGATGGGGCGCTCAGCGACGGTTGGGCGCCCGAGTAAGTCGGACACGATGAAGACGAGCAGGGCCAACAGCAGCCAGGCTGCGCAAGCGAGAAAGACAATCGGACAAAGCGCACCTATGGTGCGGGTGGACAAAAGCGTGCGTCATTCTTTTCCCCCTCAAAGCCTAGTCAGCCGAAAAGGACGAAACGGGAGGGGTAAATCTCAATGCTAGCAAAGTTAGTGTCCACGCTTGTAGAGCACATCGTCTCCAAGAAAGCGGTGGGCGACGCGCTGTCAGATCTTGGACTTGTGAGGGCGAATATGGCTGCTGTAAAGCACCAAGTAACTGTGCTAGAGCATAAGTTGGACACCATCGTCGACTCAGTGTCCAAGTCAGTCACTGACGCGCTTGCAAAGGTGATGGCAGGTGTGGCGCCTAGCATGTAAGTATCTGTATACGTCTGTCTCTTACTCAACACAGAGAACTAACTGTTGCTTCTCGTTTGCTTTTCCCGCGCAGCAGCGCTTCAGCGTCGCCTTCGTCTTCCATCGGTTGAGCTAGCCCAACAACCGCAGTATCTCCTTCATGCCGCACCATCTCGTCGTCCATCGTGCTGTCTCGCTCGCGACCCAGTACCATCGCTAGTTTGTCGATAGAGTTGCGCTCGTAGGAGTTCGTAATGTTGTGGAGGGCAATGTACGTAGTGATGATTTTTCCGTTTTCCACCTCACTGTTCATGTCGAGTTCACGTCGTAAAATCTGAAACCGCGCTTTTAGTGCCCCGAAGGCCATCTCGACGACGATTCGCGTCCTATAATGGAGCTTGTTGAATCGATGGATCACTGATTTGCGTCGTTGTTCGTACGGGAATGGAGTGACCATGTGCGTTCGCAGTGCGTAGCCTGAATTGCCAACAAAGTAGTAGTCTTGAGGAAGCCGTTGCTTGATGTAGATGCCCATATGGTTTCGTCGCCACAAAGACTGATCATTGCAGCTACTTGGGCGAACAGAGAAGGCCATAAAGCGCTGATTCGAGTCAACGATAGCCATAACATTGTAAGCAGTGAAATCTTTTCGGCAGTACCAACCCCAAAAAGCTGCAGGACGTGTGCGCTTTATGAGCGTGCCATCAATGGCACCTGCAACGTTGGTCATGCCCTGTACTGATGCGAACACGGCTGCCACTTCGGCCCACTCGTGCATACTCCTAGGATAGAACGCTAAGCTGTTTCGCTCGTTGTAGAATACGTTGATGATCTGAGAGACCGCTCGTGACCCCGTTGACTTGCTACGCCAAATTTTTGCCGCGCATCGCGCAAGCTGCCTTGAGAGCCTAGGTAGTATAGGACAAAGGCTACCTTCTCGCGCAGGTAGAACCGCCGATTCCTACCGCGTGAGTCCGGGTCACCACTGTAATATTTTGGCCACTTCGCATTGACGAACGCCACTATACCTTCAAAGAACTCCTGCCCAAAGCGGAAAGCACTTCGAAAGCTGGCGTCGTCGTGGCGTTGGGCGCAGTTGTCGTGGAAAAAACTAGTGTGAACCGTGTACGTGGCCGAGTTGAGCCAACGCGTACTACGTCCATCAACCTCCACCACAAGTGCAAGCACACACAAAACTAGACACACAATGATAACAATCTCGTCTTCATCTATGCTGGTCATTTTGACAAATGCAATCAAATGCCACGGCAGCAGCATGCTCGACGCGTTGCCTGCAAACCACCCGTTGTGTATTACATTTTACAGTCAGTTGTTCGTGGAATAACTTTATTCTGACCCTCAAAGCCAGCATAACTTTTGATCCTGGAATAACTCGTTGTCCAAACAAATTCCTTCTTTGTGCCTGCTAGGGTTGCGGTAGACTAACTTTTCTTATTCCCCGCCAAACTATTCCCAAATGAAGCAGGCCCTTACAGCAGCCACCAAGATGAAGCGCAGCAAACAGCAAGGCATGTTGATGCCCCGCACTCTTGGTCACTTGAATAGAGTCTTCTATTTGATCCCGTCATGGTACGCTGTCTTTTACCGTACAGTCCCTTTGCGAATAGAAGACTTATCTGTACCGATAAATCCATTAAAGTACGATTTCACCATAGCACCCCTGCCAGCGTCAAGTGCAACAAACGCGCCAAACGGGTGCGGCCAGAAATGACGGACCAACTCTTCCAGGGACTTGTGCTGAGCGCCACGGGCCTCGAGCCGCAGGTCGAGGTGCGCGACCGCCATGGAAGCATAGCTAGTTATGTTAGCTATCCGCTGACCTGCTTTTTAACACCTGGCGCTGTCATTGGGGCTCTAAAACGCCAACGAGCAGGAACAAGTGCGCAAGCTCGTGGTCGCATGCGGCGGCGCGTTCGAGAAGGACCTGGTGCTCGACTTGACCACGCACCTCATCGCAGAGACCGTAGGCTCGGCGAAGCACCGCGTAAGGTCATGCTTGTGGAATCTTTGGGCGGTTGTAGATCCATACTGACCAACTGCCGCGTTCCTTCAGGCGGCGCTCGCGCAAGGGCTGCCGGTAACGTCGCCGCGCTGGGTGTTTGACAGCTTCCGGGCGCACAGACTGCTGGAGGTCGGTAGGTTCGCGCTGCGAGCGCTCGAGGGGCTCGTGGTGTGCACCACGGGGCTCTCAGACGACTCGCGCGACCAGGTCGAGCAGCTCGCGACGCTCCACGGCGGCGTCTACGACCCGGCCCTCGAGATCGGCTACACGAACGTGCTCATCGCACAGGTACATGCTCTATCCCCACGTTGTTCTAGCAGAGAAATGGGTGTTAACATGCTGTAAACGGGACGACTGTGTTCCTTTAGCGCCCCGGGGGAGCCAAGTACGAGGTAGCGGTGCAGCATGGCCTGCCCGTGGTCCACATCTCGTGGTTGTTCGCGTGTGTGGAGCGCTCAGCGCTCGCTCCCGAGGAGGAATTCGCGCTCGAAAAGGTTCTCCAGCCGAGCCACATCTACCGCCAGCTCGCCGACGATGTGGACGATGTGATGCTGATCCTTCCAGCGCTGGTCCACGAGTGTAATCTCCGCGATCAAGTCGCCAACGATGCTGAAGAAGGCGACGACCATCACCCGAGCTCGCCGAGAGATCTCTCGATGTGCTTTGGACGCAGTAATGGCGGTGAAGGTGACGGAGAGTGGACGGATCTGTTTGACAGCTGCGTGTTCTACCTGGTGGGCTTCCCGCCTCGGCTGCAAGACGCGTTGCAACGCATCATCCGCCGCGGAATGGGCACGATCTATTATGATCTAGTGCTGTTCCAGGTGACGCACATTGTCGTGAGTCCGTCACTTCGCGACTTGGCGGCGCTGCGCTCGGTTGAGGATCGCGTCGCGGCCGCGAACGCGGACGCAAGCGTTTACTTCATCTCGGCCAAGTGGGTCGTGGACTCGCTCAAGTGCTGCCGTCTCGAACCGGAGGAGCTGTACCCTGTCGAGATTGACGACGAACACTACCATTCAGATTTGCTCCAAACCGCCACCGAAGTCGCAGCTAGCGTGGCCACACAAAGCAACAGCGCACTTACTCATGCGGCCACAACCACTGCTGGGGTGGGCGAGTCTGATGCGGCAGATCCTGTGGCAGGCACAGCCGAGCATGCCGAACAGTCAGTCGCTGATCTATCAACGCTAGCAGAAGAACCAAAACCGGCCAAGAAGAGCTCGAAGTTCCTCCGTGGCTTTGCGTTCCTGGTGCTCTGTCAAAATCCCGACGACAGCCACCTGATCAAACCGATGCTCGAGGTCATCAAGAAGAGAGGTGGCGCGGAAGCAATTGCGCTTGACTACCGCGATTACGGCCTTCTCGACCCGGCGCAGTTTGGTTTCCTCACGCACGCGGTGATTTGCAGCGGCGTTGCGATCGACGAAGAAGAAGTCCTGCGCGTTCAATCCAAGTTTGAAGAGTTCCATCGGAGCACAGAAGCGGAGCAAGACGCTCTTGACGACATGCCACCAAGTAAGCGACCGCGGCACGACTATGATCATCCGCAGCAACGATCGAGGCGGAAAAGACGGAGAGGCGCTCTCACGTTCGTGTCGGAACTGTGGCTCAATTGCTCGCTTGCCCAGGGCGAGAAGCTCCCGTACCAGTCGCACGAGTTGTTTGCCGCGACATTACATCAGCCGCGGTCCCTGTTCCCCGTGCCGCTGCCGCTCAAGTGTTTCCGCAGCGTGCGCGCGAGCGTGTCCGTGTACTACGATGTCGACCGCTTGGTCGTCGAGGAGCTGCTGCGGGTCGCCGGTGCCCGTGCCACCGACAAGATGATCAAAGGCCGCAATACGCACCTGATCTGCCAGAAGCCGATTGGGACCAAGTTCATCAAGGCTGAGGAGTGGGGGCTCACGATCGTCACTGCGCGCTGGGTCGTTGAGAGCATCATTCAAGGCAAGCTGCTGGACGCGAGTCGCGAGGAATATCAAGTGCGCGAAGACTATGGCACGGGGAGAGGTCCAGGTGCCAGTATGGCGCTGGACACGGACGCGTCTGCGCCAAACACGCAATAACAAGATGGCCAAGCAACCAGCGAGCACAAGTTATCCGAGATCAACCGACTCGAATCATCCACAGCCATCCTGAGTGTGTTGACCAACGTGTACGTTATAGGTGTCACTAGAACTGGCATCGATCGCTCGTCAGCGTGTCCAGATTACTTAGTGATGCGCGTGAAGATGGCGCCGATGCTGTCGACCTCGTCGCCCGAGCGGCCGTGGAAGCCGCTGATCTGGTAGCCGCTCGGCGCGTACACGGTCGTGCTGTCGCTCGTGGTGGTGCCGCCCGAGACCGAGCGGCCCGTGCTCGTCGTGAACTTGATGAAGAAGGTGCGCGTGCGGCCGCTGTACGTGCCCCAGTGCACCTGCATGGACTTGATGTACTCGCCCGAGGCCAGCGTGAGCGTCGAGGCCGTGCCGCCGGTGCCGCCGTGCGAGAATGTGCGCGCCGTGGGCACCGAGACAGTCAGGCTGACCGCATCGACGCGGGAGCCGGCGCGAATCATGATGGAGCTGACGGTCTGGCCGGCCGCCGCGTACGCCACGTCCGTGTAGAAGCCGCCGTGCGGGCCGCCGTACGCGTTGCTGAGCGAGATGCCGTCCTTGAGCGTGTAGGAGAAGGTGGAGGCGATGGGGACGTGGTCCGACAGCATGTTGCCGCTCGAGTCGAGGAAGGCCGCGTTCTGGTTGGCGTACTGGTCGAGTTTGAGCGTGATGTAGTTGTTGCTGCGGAAGAAGATCTTGTCGACGACCTCACACGTGTCCGTCATGTTGGCCTCGTCGCACACGAGCGCGTCCGAGCCGTACGTCGGCGGGATGCCGCCGCGCACGTACGACACCCACGCGTCCGTCACGTTGATGGACGACACGAACTCGGCCACGGGGTCGCGCGTGTACCGCGTGTTGGTGTCGCCCATGATGATCACAGCCTGGTCCTTGGAATTGGCCTCGACGTACGCGGCGACCTGGTCCAAGTTGGCCATCCGCGCCGCCAGGTCGGCCGTCGTCGTGCCCGCGTCCGCGTGCAGGTTGTACAGGTCGACCGTGACCCCGTCGGCGAGCTGCAGCTTGAGGAACGTGAAGCCCTTAGGCGTGAGGCAGTCGGCGCCGTCGAACGTGCTGCAGGAGGTCCACTTGACGCGGTCCAGGTCCGTCACGTTGCTGAACGAGTAGTTGGACAGCGTGTTGAGCCCGCTGCCGATGCCGGCGCCGCCGCTCGTGGCCGTGCGGTACACGTGCGTGTCGTACTCGTACAGCGTCGCGTGGTAGTTAAAATCCTCCTGGACGTTCACCACGTCGTAGTTGCTGATGCGGCGCCCGAGCTCGGGCGTGTTGGTCGCCGGTTTGCCGCTCGAGAGCAGCTCCGGCAGCCCCGCCACGTTGCACGAGAGCACCGTGAAGCTCGCCTCGGCCAGCTTGCGCATCAGCATTGTGTCCGCTTGTGGTTATTAGCGCGGAGGAGGACTAGAGACGTCGATGCCGTGGCGCCGATCGGGAAATGAGCTCCTGAGCAGCGCAAGTCGCCGCTCCATCGACGCTGGACGCGATTTGCAGGCACACACACACGTGCCGCATCTCCACGCACTACACCAATACAGTAGGCATAATGTAGCCTAGCGGACACGGCGATGAATCTAAGGCGCGTGAGCTGGAGCGGCTCCATCCCATCCATGCGCGGCATCTAGAGGCAGTCGCGCGGACAGAGCCGGGAGCATGAGCTCGTGACTAACAGGTGCATGTGCCACTCCGACAATCGTTATCATGACGCGCTTAATCAGTCGTTTGGCGGGATTAAAAGGAGGCTCGAGAGGGTCAAACATTACTAAACTGGACGTCAATGTTGAACGTCTAAAACCATAGTGAGTGGAGGTTAAAACGCTGCCACCGAGGTGAGGAGTGCAGCGTTGACGTCGCTCATGTTGCCGATGCTCCGTAGAATGACACGAGTTTTCGATGATTTTACAGTAGAGCAGCACTTTGCACTTGTTCAGTACGCACACAGTGATCTCGCGCGACTCATAGACAATACAGTCTACCCTCCCTTTCCTACGAACATGGTATTTATATAAATTCAAACGTTTTATATCTTTATTTATGTAACTGTCACCATGGTAATTGTTTATAACATGAACGAATATAAAATTTAAAAGACGACAAGTTTATAGGTGTAGAAAACAGAGGGTAGACTGTACAGTACAGGGTCGACTCTACTTCTCTGACGCGGAAAAGAATGAGGGGTTGAGGTTTTGCTTTCGTTTGGCGGATATAAGCATCGTCAGACTACAGAATGGACATGCATACGAAGCCCAGATGTTATCTTACACAGCTATATTTTTTTTTCGCGCCAAAACCGGTCTTTTGAAGGTAAACACCATCGGTTTTCGGCAATAAATTTTGACAGCCAGAAGGTTTTATTTCGGTTTTGACTTGTTTTTGAGTGTTTGGAGACAAAAAAAATTCGAGACAGTTGCATTTCACGTGCTCTACACAAGCAAGAAAGGGCACGCAAAAATAGCTCCACGGAGGATGCATTTTGGCGCCACAATCAAATGAGGTTTTTTGGCTGGATAAGTGAAAAGGTTTCAAATAA
>JAADXW010001082.1:0-12267 GCA_023337975.1 Phytopythium ostracodes
CCCCCGCCACACCACAGTCGACGTTTCTGGCGCCCGCCATGTCGTTGTGCGGTCGACCGGGTTTGCGTCGATGCGTGTCACCGTTGTGCTCGCTGTCACTGCGGCTGGCCGCAAACTGACCCCACTCGTCATCTGGAAGCACAAGCATAACGAGCCGACCATCACGACGGTTGACTCAGTGTGGGTGGCTCGCCAGCCCAGGGGATGGATGGACACGGAGCTGCTACTCAAGTGGCTAGACAAGGTGTTCCCTCCAGTCATGGTGGTGGACGGGAAGGCGCTCGTATGGGACTCCAGGAGAGCCCACGTGTCGAAGAAAATCAAGGCTAAGTATTCGCAGCGCAACATTGCCACATGTGTCATTTCCTGGTGGGTTGACGCCGTATCTACAGGCGGGAGATATTGCAATCTACAAGGTCTTCAAGGACAACCTGTCGTGTCTCATTGATGAGTGGAAGCGTTCGGACGCAGTGGAGTATATTCACGCTGGGAACTCACGGCCGCCTGCGGTTGAAACCGTATGTGGCTGGGTGCGTCAAGCTTGGCGTGACACACCGACTGCAATCGTTCTGAACTCGATTGAAGCAGCTGGTTTGCACGACGATCTGTCGCGATGGTTTATCCATAACCACGACGTGTACGGCTGGAAGTTTCGGTAGTTGTGGGCCACCAATTCCAATGACCGTGGCCATACTACAGATGACCCTTTTAACTTGGATGACTTCGATGTTGCATTGGATGACGTAGAGGTTATTGAGAATGAGGTAAATTAAAGACCTCTACGAATAAAAGACCTCTACAGGTGTTTTGCTCTTTCTATAGAGGCTACTAATAATTACAAGACCGATCACTAATCGTAAAAATCCGTTAAATGCGGCGCTCTTCGAGTCGTTTCAACTTGAAGAAAGAAATGTCAACTTTTGGGATGTACGGTGCGACTGAGCTGAACCCATAAGTTCAGAAGATATACTTGAACTTTGTATGTGGAAGGAAAAGGGTCAACCCTTTTGAGCTTCAACTTGGGAAACTGGATACTGTACCCTGTGTGCACCACACCAGAGACCAAGCGACATGCTTCATACTCAACTCTAAGTTAGTGTATGTGTACCGACATGGAGAGATGATCTGTGTGGTGTCACTCCATTTAGCAGACACTTGGCACACGCACGCGATGCTACAGTACTCTCGCAGTGTAGTACACCGAGCAGCCCGCCCTGTTTGCCAGCGATTGGCGCGCGGCTCGACCGCCGGGCGGTAATCAGAGGTTGACAGGCGGCCGCGCAGACAAGCGGCGCTTTCATTGACAGTGTCAGTGACAGCGCCGGTGGAAACGCGGCGGAGGCGACCCCCGGGTCTTTGCTCACGAGCAGCCAACCATTCAACCGTATACTGTAGTACAGTACAGTACTGCCATGTTGCTGCTTCTGACAGCAGAGAGAAGCCGACGTGTTGGGTACCGCGGCCGACTGCAAGGCCACCACCGTTCTGGACGCAGCCGACACCCCATCCTCATCATAGACGCTCCACCACCGGGTCGGCGCGCAGCGGGATGCACGCACAAACAGAACACGTCCTCGGTTCGAAAACGCACCCTATCGTACGCGTCTATAAACTCGCAGCTGTGAGCGCTGGACGCCTCAGCAAGCAGATGAAGATGCGGTACGTCCACCCCATTGTCAACCTGCCGTTGCTGATTCCCCCTTCTGCAACTCGGCATCTTCAATCTGCTCGGGCGACGGCAGCTTCAACCCATGTACTGGCCACCGGTTAGGAAATGCGCGCGAACAGACCGTGTCCCTGCGCAAACCAGACCACAAGATGTAGTATCGATACAATAGCTCGCGAGCCGTCGGACAAATCGCGCTCGTCGCTGTATCACCCAGGCGAATGGGTGGCCAGCAAACTCAATTAGCGACCATCCCATGCAGTATCGCGGGCTGGAAATGAGCTCGCATCAGATCATTTATATCAGTCCAGTGAGGTGGAGCGAAGGCGAGCGGATAGCACTGTACGTGCTAATAGCGCAACGAGCCACATCCCATTCTCGCGTCTCAAGTGACGCTAGCGGTGGGATACTACGATCGCGCGTACGTTCACTTCGAGTCATTATTAGAGCAGATCTCGAATGCGAATGCATGTGCAAGTATAGGACTCGCTGTTGCTGAATTGTTTACCGCGCCTGTATGCGGCTGATGCGTGCGGGGGCCTCGCGTCGTCGCGCGCTGAGTCACCGCAGCCAACTGCATACTGCAGTGCAGCGTGGCACTCTATCGGTTGCGGTACTCGGCGATTCGTTTCCACAGTCTCAACAGTGTACTATACTTGAGGCATGATACAACAGTACACAATGTGCATCATTCCGAGTCATGACGTGGATAATCTATTCGCGCTCGTGCTGGAACCGATCGCGGGCGGTCATCTTGGCGTGTGTTCCGAGTCGCCCCGAGGCACAGTTGGCCTCGTCCGTCTCCATGAACCGGCCAGGCAGCCAGTCCGCGGATTTTTTTCACGTCATCGCCGCGACGGTGGGACCGCGGACGTGTTCGAGTGGACGGTGGGACCATTCGGGGCATCTTCGGGGCATCCTCCCCCGGTGGAGCCCATGTGCCAGACAGATTTTCAATTTCGACATGACCAGAATCTGGTTTGTGGTTTATGCGAAACCCGTTGAATTGTCGTGCGGTCGGCGCTTGCGATCGCGCAGCTCGTTCATGCAGACGTGCTGAGGTACTCAAGTTCAGTACAATATGCGAAAACCAGGCACAGACCGCACGCGGGTGATATGTATGAAGTGAGGAAGGCGACGCGTGGCCGCCCTCGTTTCCATCCCCGTTCCCGTTCCCGTTCCCGTTCCAAACAATCCGTCAAAACATGGGGGCAACGAACAAATTTATGTCAAAATTGCCCGCGTAGATACAACTGTACAGGGAAATGACAGATTTGAGCCGGGATTTTGTTACAAATTCTGACCATTTTTGGAGCCAACAAGTGGGTTGACTCAAGTGGCGCAATCAACATATTTTTCCACATGTGGAGTGTTCTGGTCGGGTAAAAACGCACTCAGATACCAAAATAAGGTAGGTACATTTAAAACGTCATCAGAAATCACGTCGCAAGACACACCAAGTCAACCGTGTTTTAAGAACGAGGGTCCCCTTTCGGACCGGCAAAAAGCAACATGGGTCATAGAAACGGGACCCCGCGTCCGCAGCGTCAAGTTCGACTCGACGACCGCGTTTTGCGTGCAAAAGGGGACGGCTGATATACATATTGTAATGTATCGAACAAAGCCGTGCCCCCACGGAAAAGCTATGGATTCTAACGGCTGCTGTGACCACGAGCGCAACCACCTTCTACGGTACAGTAGGTTAGACCTACAGGTACTGATAGTCTACTACTTCATTATACTCCATAATAATACGAAGTATGAACTAGGCGTAACTTAAGAAACCACTTTCTGGCACAGTTTTAAGCTTGATTTCGTTATACTTCTGGTGCCGCTGGGACGTGCCGAAAACTAAGAAAAATTGGAGTGCATCGCTTATACTAGAAATTTGTAGTGAATGCCATCAACTGATTCCCTATTTAAACTGATATTTTTCTCGCCTGTGTTTGATCTCCTGTTACGCCTTCTACAAGCCATTCTATGCTCAGCAGAAGCTGTTGTGAGAAACTTTGACATCTTATCTTTCCATTCATGTTTTCTTTTTCGGCTAATTCTTTTTTTGATGATTAAATTCGCCGTTGTTTCAAGTTGTCAAAAAAATCTGCCATCAACTGGTTTTTTTAAGTTAACAACATTCTCGCTGCAATGCCTGCGCTCGTCTGCGGCGAGCACCGGCGGCATCAAGAATGTTGTTGCGCCCGCGACGAGTTCCGTGTCAACGTGTTAATACCGTTAAGTTCGAGTAAGAGTGGAAGTCGTATCATAATAGGGATGTAGACCGCAACGAATACGAGCGCTTCAGGACGTTCTCCTTTCGTGCTGCTGGCGAGGAAAAATTGCGCCACAAGATTGAGCAACTCCGCTACACTCCAGTAGATTTCTGCTCTCGACGCTTTGAGACGCTTTGTTTAGCTTCATGCTTGTAAGCTGTTGAAGCGGTACCGTAACGCGACGCTTGTTCGTGCAACCTCCACACTCAATGCATAAAATGCTAAAGGGCATTACATTAGCAAGGATGTTTGAAAGAAAAGTATCAGTGTCATGCAATACAAGACGGTTCGTAGAGATAAATTCTCTAAAAATATGGTTTCGAAGGTGTGATGCCATAAGAAAATATATACTCGAACCGACAGAAGACATTCATCACATTATCCATTGATTGTTATCGGTCTATGCATTATGATAGGGTTTACGGTATTGAAATACATGGGTCGATAAACTAAGTATTTTAAATATAGTATTCTGTATTTTCTTTTTAGCGCAGTCAGACCACTCGATCTAATCCCCTCCTAACTACTCTGGATCTAATCCAGAAAATCGGCCGCAACCGCATACAGTACAGTCCTTATACTATATAAGTAAGGTGGGCCTGCACCAAACAACAATGACGGCGCCAAAAACTGCGGGACCCGTCCACACAAGGAGCGGCGGGTTAGGTGGATGTGCAGCTACTTGCCCTAGAAGACGCCTCGCCTCGCCTCGCCTCGGCCGGCCAACGGAAAATGGAAGCCGCCTGTCATCTTCCATTTCCCGTTGTCGGGGTGGGGCGTCTTTGAACTAACAAATGCGGTTGGGTTCCCCACTGCGTTTCGCCCTCTCTGGTCAGCACGGTTCCGAATTTTTCGAGTCGCAAGAGTAAACTACAAAGCGCATCCAGCCACTGAACATACTGAACATCCGTCCGCATCCCGTCCGCATCCCGTCCATCCTTTCCCCCGGCCGGGCGCCTTATTCTTCCATTTCCGAAATTGGCGCCGTCCGCCGACTTGCCCCGCACATCCGCAAGTTCATTCCGTGCCGTAGTTTACCACCGGTATCCTCAATTGTTAGGCAGGCTCACGTCCGCAGCTCTGCAGTTCCACAAGTGTAATGCGCCGACCGCGGAACGCAACCATGGACCGCCTAGGCCGCCGGCCTGACAGTTACCCGAGCGGCGCCGTGTACGCCCGCAGCCCCTTCGTCTGCGTGAACGCGTCCGCGTCCGCGTCCGCGTCCGTGCCTTCGTCCTCGTTCACAACCCGGAGCTTTGTCCGCACCAAGGGCTTGTCCACACCCATGCTCGCGTCCCCGTCCGCGCGGTCGTCCACATACTCGGCCGCGACCACCACGACCACGACCACGACCACGAGCACCACACTCCTGGACGCGTCTGCGGACACCACCAGCGACGAGGACGACGCGCTGTGGGCGCTGGCGAGAGCGGCGCGCGCGCGGCTGCTTGCGGCCCGCGGCCAGTCGCTCGACTCTTCCGAATGGCGCCAGCGCCGCGCGTCCGCCACCGAGATGGTCTTCGACCGGCGCGCGTCCGCATCCGCATCCGCGTCCAGCGGCCGCAACGAGTACAATGTGGTGGCCAAGACGTCCCTGCCCTGCAGCGTGGCCGAGATCTCGGCTGTGCTGGCCAGCGATCGCAGCGACGACCTGAACGCCACCCTGGTCGCGCTGCTGGGCGACACTTTCGCCTTCGCCGTGACGCTGCGCGGGGACGTCCCCACCGCCCACCCGGAGACGCAGCACCTGTCCACCAAGCTCATCCGCATGCGCGCCGGCTGGGGCCCGCTGGCGCTCCCGCTGGCTGCAGCCGAGCGCTCGCTCGAGTTCCTCGACTTCGTGGACGTCGACCGGGCCCGCGGCCGCGTCGTGCGCGTCATCCGCTCGCTCCGGCGGGACGCCAGCGGGGTGCTCACCGTCCCGGGCGACCTCCTGGTCGGCTACGAGCTCGTCGAGAAGCCCGCGGCCCAGTGCACGTGCGTCTTCTACTTTGGCTCCATGCTGGACGCGACTTCTTCGTCCTCGTCCGCAATGCGCGAGATCTCGTCCGCCCACGGACTGCTCAAGCTCGCCAAGCTGCTGCCCAAGATCGGCGCCATCGCCGTGCGCCGCCGCTTCGGCGCCCAACAGACGTATGTGGACGCCGTCACGGACGACGCGGACGCCGCCTTGGACGCCTCGGACGCGGACGTGGCGACCAGCAGCACACGGAGCCTCGACATTGGCGCGGATGCGGACGCCTGCGCCGCGTGCAGTGATGCGCTGTGCACGTCCGGGAACGCGCTGCGCTTGCTCGCGGGCGGCAGGAAGCGCCGCCACGCCTGCGCGCTCTGCGGGCTCAGCATGTGCGGCCACTGCGCCGCGCTGCACGAGGTCGAGGAGCGCATCGGCGTGGTGGACAAGCGCCGCATTTGCGGCGAGTGCGTCACCACGCTGCGCCTCGACGCCTTCCATGCGACCAACGCGAGCTCGTGGTCGTCCTCCTCGTCTTACTCCGCGTTGTCGTCGTCCTCGGCATCGCCCGTGGCCTACTCACCCTACCGCATTGACACCCTGGACGCGGCGGCCGCCTGCGGACTTCCGATGCTTGAGGACCGCGCGCGCCCCGTGGCCATGCGCACAAGGTGATTGATCCATCGGAAGCCAGACCAACACCACAACTATAAGTATGAGGGCGGGTCGAACCCCGCCCGGCATGTGCACTACCCGTCAAATACAGCGAGACATTACGACCGTCAGCCCTTGATGGAGAGTTCACACGCCACGATGATGAGGAGAACGTGATCCAATAGGGAAATTTAGCAAGCAACATTATTATATCTCGTTTCCCATTATCTCTCCGATAGTGTACAGTAGCTAAAAAAAAAATTGCGGTTTAGCAAAATGCGATTACATTAGCATTTTACACTAACCATCTTCACAACGGATATGCGTTATCAAAGGTTAAATGTACTTCCAGTATTGGTTCAACATTACTGAAACAATTTCATCAAAATTCAACCAGCAAAACATAAAATTACTAAGGTTTTGGTGTGCTAAATGTGTCCTTAATGGCGATCATTAAGAAAGTCCATTTATAATGAAGGCACTGCGATTTGCCATTATCATCAGAAAAACGAGCAACTTAAGCGAAAGGATGAATTAAAAAAGTGATGTAATGCCGAAAACTAAACCTCCCTAATGTGTTGGTGGCGGTTTACAGTCTCTGTTGTCTCTGAGTATCTAACATGCGCATGCGTGGTCGGTGTCGGTGGTTAATGGCCATCTACTGACTCTTAATTGCTGGGAACGTGGACCCAGATGAGGGAGACGGCGACGAGCGCGTAGGCGGTGAGCAGCATGGAGCCCTCGAGCCAGTTGGACTTGCCGTCGGCGATGATGGCGTAGACAATGATGATGGACATTAGGTAGATGAGGATCTCAAAGCGCGGGAAGGCGAGCGTCATGGCCTCGTCCAGCGCCCAGCCGGCGACGACCACGACAGGCACGACGAAGAGCGACACCTGCGTGGCGGAGCCGACGGCCACGCCCATGGCCAGCTCCATCTTGTCGTTGAGCGCCACTTTGACGGCCGTCACGTGCTCCACGGCGTTGCCCACGATGGGCAGCAGGATGATGCCGATGAAGGGCTTGCTCAGGTGCAGCTGCTGCGCGAACCCGTCGATAGAGGACACGAGCAGCTCCGAGAAGAGTGAGACCAGCAGCGTGGTCGTTAGCAGCACGAACGCGCTGGCCCGCAGCGACAGCCCGACGCTCTCGGCGTCCTCGTCCTCGCTCTGCTCGCCCTGGAACAGCTCCAGGTGCGTGTGCAGCTGGAAGAAGAGCAGCTGCGCGTACATGAAGAGCAGGAAGAGCGCGGCGATGCGCGAGACGAGCAGCGTCTTGGCCACGCGCTGCTCCTCCGAGTCGTGGTCCGAGAAGTAGAAGATGTAGGACGGGATGAGCATGGCGAAGCTGGCCAGCATGAGCAGCGACGAGTTGGCGCTTGCGCCCACGGCGTTGAAGTGGTTCTCCTTCTTGGTCACCCCGCCGGCGATGAAGGAGCAGCCCAGCACCAGCAGCAGGTTGGACAGCACGGAGCCGATCAGCGAGCTCTGTACCACCACCATCTGCCCGTTGGCCAGCGCCAGCACCGCCACCACCACCTCGACCACGTTGCCGAACGTGGCGTTCACGAGCCCGCCGATGGTCTCGCCCGTGTGGAAGGCCAGCGTTTCGGTGGCCTCGCCCAGCAGGTTGGCCAGCGGGATCATGACCAGGAAGTTAAAGCAGAAGACCCACACGTCGCTCCAGCCGCCCAGGTGTGACCACAGCGCCAGCGGCGCGAACAGCAGCATCACGTTCAGGTACGAGCCCAGCAGGAACGCGCGGATGTCCCTCACGTCCTTGCGCCATGACGCCGGGGGCGGTGCGGACGCGACGCTGGACGACGACAGCGACCGAGAATACGACTTGGCGCCCAGCAGAGCGGACCGCTCCCCGGTGCTGCCGGTGCTCTCGAGCCCGGCCGAGTCCTGCGCGCGCGCGCGGCGCAGCGACGCGAGCGCCTGCGCCGTGTGCATGGGAGAGGCTGAGTGGACGTACGGGCGGTCGGGATCTGCGGACGACGACGGGGTCGGCGGGCCGAGCGGCTGGATCTGGTTGCGCGCGGACAGCGTGGGGGTCTGCGTGGTGGCTCGCAAAGTGAGGCCGGCAGAGCAACCGGCGGATGAGGAGCGGAGGCGAGAAAAACCACTCGACCGGGAATATACTGGGTGGCCGCGCTTGTCGCAGGCACAGACGCACGCGGGCGATTTTGGAACAGCCGGGAGACGGAACGGAGAAAGCGGCGCGAGCAGTGGGAGGAGCGGCGGGGTGTGGCTGCGGCTGCGGAATGGGCAATGGAGAAGGAAGAGAAGGGAGAACACGGCTCGTGCCTCTTGGGGGGGGGAGGCCGGGGCGCCGTTTAGCGTCGCGGATTTCGGGATCCTGGGACTCAACAGGCGCCGTTTGAAGCGGTTCAAAAACCACCATGTAAACGTAAAAAACCACTGATGGAAGGGATAAAAACCACGGGTTGGTGACGTACAGAGGGGGTTAGTCGAATCGACTAAGCGCGCGATGCGTGGTGCTGGACGTGCAATGCAATGCGACACGAGGGTGGAACGGAAGGACAGAGATTCGATCGCGCTGGCTGTCGGCGAGTTGCGGTGCGATTTGCACCGTGGTCGTTGTCTCTGTTCCTCATCCCTTGTCACCGATGTTTGCTACAGTAGGAAATTACGTGTTGCAACTCGTCCGCACCGGCGACGTGACGGATGCAGCGAGTGCGATTACACGCTGCTTACATGTCGGATAGCCGCGAGCAGGAAAATCCGGTCGCGGTGGAGAACGAGATGGAGATGCGATAGGTGATGGTCATGGCTAGAGGAGAGGAATATCCGACCTCGAGCCTGAAAATCCAGTGTGCCAGATGTCGGTGGTCGCTCATCAACCTTCTTCAGGAAGAACTGAGTGCACGAGATCGTATTGATGACGGGGTTGGAGTGATTTTGGTCTCAAAGAGCGCAGGTGCGACCACTGGAGCCAGCCTTGAAGCCCGTCATGCGTCGACATGGCGCGTTTCCTTGGTTCTAGCGACCGCGTTGGACTCGGTGCGTCCAAAGGGCGAGGTCGCGACTGTAGCGGACGGAGTGGCGGCGACTGCACGACTGCCACGTGGAGACACCGGACGCGCTAGCTTGTCTGCTATGTGTGGTCGCCATTGTGTCGTTGCCGTTGCATCAACGACCCGAAACGATTTTGCTGCGACGGAAAACGGCAAATTAATTGATTTTGATGATATTATACAAAACATTTTCTAATAATTGTAAGGCATAATGTAGCAATGTACAGTACTTGTATTAATTAGTATTCACCATTCGAGTTGTTGTGCATGAAATCAATTATTTGGAGCTGGTTACGTTCACAGCTGGGACAACGTAACACCTTTCCAGCTCAAGCACAAGGTAGGTGGGCACAGTAGAGCATTACAGCATGTCATTGGCGCCAGAAGACCCACGCGCGCGGCGTCACCTGCAGTTCTGCATCATACCGAGGTGACACCATGCATCTCATTGCCTCGAGTCCTCTAATACGCTTGGTCCGGATTATGGATGCTTTGGCACAATGCATCCAAGCGAGATGGTGCGTGCGTGGCCTTTGGCCAGTTGTGGGAGCGTACGGTTCAGTTCGCGTCTCTTTATTGTCCAATCTTGCGACGTCCTCGCGTATTCCGAGCGCTCTGATTGGCTGTCATGAAACGTACCCCCACGTAAAACCTCGTGTCTCCAGCTCACATAACATTAGAGAGCTTTAGCAAACTCGTACACGAGCGAAATTACGAGAATTTTTTTTAGGTTAGGGTCGCCAACTCGTCTTTTCGCCTCCGTTATTTATGAGTTTGGCGGTCAAACTCGTACAAACAGAACGAGACGACCTCCTCTTTTCTGTACACAGTTCGTGGCACCCCTCCTGTTCCAGGAAGTATACTTGATTGCAGTGATGCAGCAGGGAGTGTGTAGAAGCGAGTACAATCGATAATTTAAACCCCCAAGCTTATATATCCCGACACATTCGCTTCGATTTAAGTCTAAGCATACCTATACTACGTGTAGACAGCATTGCAAAAAACAATATAAACGAGCGCGAGGATTGCTTTTCAAGTGAAATTAAGGAGCCTAACACTTTAACCGGCTTTCATGAACACCTTACTCCTCACCACACTTCGTACCGAATAAATTTAGTTATAAGTGCGTTTAGCTATAAGCGCGAGCCAATCAGAGGTGAGTTGAAAACCAGATGTCTCAAATTTTGTTATAAGCGCCAAAACGCCAGTTTGAAATTTACCAGAAATTTACAGTGGAATGCCAGTGCATTTTTCAGTTGGTGGCGATGCCATCGGGGCGTAAACGCCTACATGGCGATGGACGCAAGCCGCGCAAGAACGAGCGAGAGCACTACACAAACGCGCAGAAGCTCGACGCGATCAACCACTTCCGCGTCTCACAATGCATTGATGCCTCTGTCGACGCTACCTTCCGTAACGTACGGGAGGACAAGCGCGATTCAAAGCGCAAGCTGATCCGCCGCTGGACGCAGGAGCGCGCGAAGATCGAGACGGCCTGTCAGCACGTGGCTGGCCGCGCCAAGATGAAGAATAGAGCGACTGGGGTGTCAACAACACTCCCGATGGACGTCGAGGGTGCCCTCGTTAGATGAGCTACTATTGATACGATTGTACATGAGAAGCAATCATTGACGCAAATTTGGCATGATTTAGATGGGTTAACGAGTTGCGTGCGGAAGGGGTGCCAGTCACGTCCCTGATGCTACGTCTTCAGGCTCTCCAGCTTGCGCACGAGCACAACATCGACGGCTTTGTGGGCGGCGGGTCCTGGCAAAATTTGTTTCGACAGCGTCACCGCCTCTCGCTTCGGGCCAGGACCCGGCAAGGGCAACACGCTCCGAGTGATGCGGCACGCGCGGCAGCCGACTTCGCAAGCTCAGTACGTCAAAAAATGACTGATCTTGGCATAACTAAGCTGTATAACGCGGATCAAACCGCCGTGCTTTTTGAATATTTGTCAAAAAGGACGATTCATGCACGAGGCGAGAGGACAGTGTGGATCCGAACCGGCGAAAAAGAGAAAGAGCGGGCCACTGCAATGCTGCTGGCAAGCGCGACTGGCGAGAAGTCCCCACCCATGCTCGTGTATCACAGCGGGCTGTCAACGATTCCAGAGGTGCATGAGAAGAATGTCGCTCTACGCCAAGGCTTTGATGTGCGTTTGTGGGACGAGATTCGCCGCATGGAAGCGGCTTCCGGCATGAAGATCTACGGAAATCCTACATCATGGTGGAACTCGGCGTTATCCATCGAGTTTCTACGGCTGTATTTCGCTAATCGCTCCGACCCAGAGCAGCCGGCGGTGCTGCTCTGGGACGACTTCAGCGGCCACTGGCACGAGGGGGTTGTGGCCTACGCGAAGACTACCAATGTTGTGCTCGAGCGCGTTCCGCCTGGCATGACATCCGTCGGACAGCCAGCGGACGTCGCGTGGATGAAGCCGCTGAAAGATTGACTACGCGCTACATGGGTACAGAGCATCCGAGAGCAGCTGGCTGGGTGCGATCCTGCGCTGCCGTCCCGACTTCTCCTCCCACCTCGCTCCGCAGTTGCTGAGTGGATCCTACAAGCATGGGAGGGGCTGTCCACGTCTATCATTGTCGGCGAGTTCACGAGGACATACCTGGGGATCACAGAGGCGGATGCAGCGCACAATCGAGCAGTGGACGACATCGTGAAGCAG
>JAADXW010001083.1:0-12252 GCA_023337975.1 Phytopythium ostracodes
TTCAAAAACAAATATTCTGATATTTTTCTGGAATTATTTGGCTCACAATGACACAGCATGGTGCAATCGAAAGCGCTTGAAATTTGCTATTATCCACTATAATTTCAGCCAATAAGAGCAGAAAGTGATGAATTTTCTGCAAAAAAACCATGTTCATAAGGCCTGGCGTGCACTGTATTATACTAGTACTTGATAGATTTCTGATTGCCATGTATTAGTATCATTAATAAACCACCCGACCTGACGCTAATACCAACCCCTGGCGCCAAGTGGCTGACACTGCAGGTTACGCAGGCGACCGCCATGAACAAGCAGCGCGATGTGCTCAAGGTATCCGATGGATGCGCGCGTGAATCAAGCCTTCATGGGCGCCCACCTTCTCGTTGCGGAGCACCTTTCCGTGTTGTATTCCTGCACTCACGGTGTGGTCTGCTCTGCTGTCTAAACTTGCTTGGTAGGGCCGCGTGAAGAAGCTGCTCAAGAGCCAAAAGGACATGGGCCAGATCAGCGAGCCGGCGCTGCTCTGCTGTGGTGAGACGGCTGCAGGGAAATCTATGCAACTTACTGCTGCTCTGGCGCCGCGAACTGACCTAAGATGTGTTTGTCTTCATCCTGGCCGTGCTCTGTGTGCGTTGTGTCTCGTGGAGCAGTGTCTTCGCTCGAGGTGTTTGTTCGAGACCTTGCAGGGAAGATCAAGGAGCAGGCAGCGGCTTCTGGTGGCGATGGGCAGACAGTCACGCCGATTGAGCTGTACGATGCTAGCTGCTGTGGGCATCTCAGCCTGCTGGGCTCCCCTAATGCGTCTGTTGTTGTCGACAGGAAGAGAGCAGTCGAAGGCAGCAGCGAACTCGCCTTCCTCCACGACAAGATCGCGGAGATCGACGAGGGCGCCGTCAAGTACCACAAAGCCCAGCAGCGGAAGGGAAAACGAGCCGCCGGCGCAGCAGCAGGCGAGTCAAAGCGCCCCACCAAGAAGACAGACACGACGAACGCGGCACGAAGAGCTGGTGCGGGGCAACAGCCACAAGCTAACGAGCCGACAGAGGGTATGCCGGCCAGATCAGAAGCTGAGATCGTAAATGCGCCGTCTGCACGCGACTCGAACCTTGCGATAGACGAAGACGACGACTATGACGAGAGCGACAGCGACTGATTCAGCTTTGGGCGACGTTAATGAGCATGTTGTCACGTTGACCTCTGCCAGTTCACGGCACGCCTTCGCGGTTTAGCCAAAGCGCCGCTATCATATCATGCTGGTGCGTCCTGGGTGATGCATTCGTCTTCACTGTGATGAAGTCCGGTCTTGGCAATCACCGACTGCGCAGCATATACCGAGCTAAACTCGATGCGGAAGTCGTCACTGGTCGGCACCATGTGAAGCAAGAAGTGCATTGACTAGGTCGACATGAGCGGTTGTCTGCGATTCCCATGCCACAGCACTCGGCTCGCATCATTTGCAACACTCGCATCGTCAACGAAAGCTTTGAGGTGTTGATCGATATCCCAGCGTCCGAACACGTACTTGGGCACCCCACCACAGTTGTGCCACCGCTCGAGTAGCACCTCGTCCGTCAGCCGCACATCGGCGTCGAGAAGGCGATTGCACTTCCTCAGCTCGCCAAGCGTCCAATGGGGCACGATGAAAGACACCGCTATGTCGTGGATGTCTTGGACGAAGTCCGGACCGAGCGATGCGAAGAGAACGGTGACCCCGCACCAACCTACGAACTCCGTCGAGTTGCCGTCAACGAAGCGCAAGATGTCGTAGCGATCCTTGAGGTCATCGACCTCTTCGGCGCTCAGCTTGACAAACGACCTGGTGCCCACGTCGTAGCACCGGCAGTTGTTCCCGGCGTTGGCGACGATCCGGACGTTCGGTAGGCGCTCGTCGATGCCCCAAGTCGCGCGCATCACACAGTATCACTAGAATATGCTCTTGCCCACGCCCGGGTTTTCCGTGACAAGGATGTCTGCCGGCTCACGATCCGCCAAACAGTCACCCGCAAAGCATATGATGCTGCTGAAAATGGTCTGGTACGACTTGCGCACGAGCAGACGCGTGTGCACGGACAACCGCCGAGTCTGTGGGATATCGAAGCGCACCTCGAAGTGGTCGACATCAGCGTGAGTGTCCACGTCGGAGTTTGCGTCAACCGGAGAGCTCTCTGACTTGATCCGCTTGTAGTTGAACATGTTCGCTTGGTCGGGCGTTCGGCGCTTGCGTGTCTCTCGTACTGCGACGAATACGTGGATGGTATCGCCACCTGGCAAATCATCAGCAAAATACTCGCCGACGCTGCGCATCGGGTCAAGCGCCTCTGTATGCGCCGATTCATCGAGCGTCGTTCCCGTCGTGAACGAGCCCACTTCAGAAGATGTTGTCGTCGAGCACTGGCTACCGCGCTCAGCGCGGTAGAGCGTGAGCGCATCGACGTCGACATGCCGCAGAGCGTCCCCACAGGCCTTCTTGATCTCAAGCTTGAGGTCAGCGATCGAGCTGCTGCTGGGTATGTGAACGCAAACGTAGACGCGAATTGCGCCTCGCCCGGTTTCAGCTACCTCGCAGAGCAGAGAATGCTCACCTTGAGCGTTCATTGCGGGAGGATCGAGAGTGATCTGGAAAGCAGGAGGAGGCCGCCGTGCCGTCTGCCTGGAAGTCGAGCGTCGGCTTGAGTCATCTCCTGCATCCATCAGTGGTGTGTGCGCGCGCGCAGCTACGCTATATCAAGCTGCCACTCCATGCATCAATCGGGGGAGAACGGTTGCGTGGTTCGGCCCATCAGGTGGATTTTCCCGACGGATTGAGCCGCCAACATGATCGCTCGCATGACCCGAGCATGGTTTGATCGTGCAACTCGTAGATAGCCGATGGTCGATCGGGTGGATAGACGAGTGAGGGAAGGAGGCAAGTAGGCGTGCACAAACCGACAGACCGACGGACGGACGGGAGGAAGGACGTCAAACGCCCGTTCTTCCGCAGTGTAGCCATTGGTCGCTGGACAGCTCTCGTGCCCGAAATAGCCAAACGGAAGGTCCCAAAATACTGCTTCGCTGTGGTCCACACCAAGTAAATCAGTATTCTCGCATGAAGGACACAGCCACTTCATACATATACTGTAGTATGATTGACAAGTTACAGTACTTCGGAACAGCTTTTCAATCACCGCATTGCCAATCGCTCTTCCACGCTGTGCTTTATCGTGCTGCGACCTCCAGCTCTCGCTCGATCATTTGGTGGTTAACGCTGATAGTCCCCGCAACGAAGGCGAACAGGAAGTCTGTGAGTTGAGCGAGCGTGCGCTTTGATCCCTGGCTTGGCTTGGTTACAACCGGTTGGAGATGATAGCATGTCTGCATGAGCGTGGCACTGCCGCCGTCAATGCTGCTGGTGCCGGGCTGACGCAGGACAATGTAAGCTTGCTCAAGAACCTGGATACCCTCGATCGGCTCGGAGGCAAACTCGGTCGTCTCTGCCACGAGGCAAAATATGATGATGATGCGGTCGGGTGACACAAACCGCCGCATGACTCGCCACTCGTCAAACTTGGAGGTGACGAACCCGTTCGCGAGCTCGAGGCTGTATGTCGCGACATCTGTGTCTTCTGGGTCGATCAAGTCAATGTCCTGCCAGCAAGTGCACGAAAAGCTCAATAAACCCCCACACAGGCATGCGAGCAGCCGACAGTAGCAACAAACGAACCTTGTTCTTGGCGTGGTACTGGAAGAAGGTCCGGTCCGGCATGTGGGGCAGCACACGACTGAAGTGCTGCCATACAACTCGCTGTGTGGCCTCTAAGTCGTACGGCAGCACGATGCTCGCCACCAGTTCCATGTTGACGCCGCTCGCCTCGTCTTGTTCAACCTTTGCGCTCCGGTATGCTTTGTTTGTCGCTGCTAGTCCGTTCGCGGTGAAGATGCCGTCAATTTCGTCCCTCGCACGATCCACCTTGCGCATTAACCTGTCGAACATCTTGGCGTCCAAGCGCGCAGACGCTTCGCCCGCGTGCGTGAGGTCGGTGAACGTCCGAGACAGCGGTTCGCGCGGCATGGAGCTGATCTCTGGAGAACGCCTGCTTGTGCTAGGGTTTTTACACCCCATATCGTCGTCAATAGCAGCCAGCGCCCTTGATGCTTCGGCAAAATGTGGGCTCTCGGCAAAGTAGTTCACGTCGGAGCGAGCGTAGCGTGGCCGCTTGGGCATTACGATGCGCCTCAGCTGACTCGTGATCTTGGCGTGATTGTCGACGAGCAGGCGGAGGCGAATGTTCTCCCGCTCCGTGCGCTGGCGCTCACTCGCCATGTCGTTCGCGATTTCTCTCCACGCGTCCATCACGCACTCGGCCTGTGAGTCTGACGCAGTGCATTCGAAGCGGCGCCCTCCACTCTTGAGCTCAACCAGTCGGCTCTCGAGCTCGCCGGCCTGTCGCCGTAGGTGTACCAGCTCTAGGCGGCGCTCGTTCCTCGCCCGGTTCGGGTCTCTCTGCTTGGTACGCCGTCGTTTGCCGGTCGAGAGCGCACGGACGCCGCCACGCGCGGTCGATGCCGTCAAAGCAGTGCTCGTCGTCAAGGCATTGCCGCCGTCGGTGCTGAGAGCAAGCAGGTCCACTGGATCGCTCAGCGACAAGGGCCACTCCAAGTCTGTGATGTACTCGTCCTTGTCGGCGAGAAGCGAGTCGAGCGCGATCGCCTCCAGCTTCTCGTCGTCCATTTTCGTGCGTGTTTCATTCAAATTTGATCTGCGGTTGTGGTGTCTTTCGCTTCAATTTGTCATTTGATTGGCTGAAAAGTGAGTTTAACGCACGATGATTCGTCATAAATATTCTCGCAGCGGCGGAAGAGAGGAATTCGACATGGCGTCCCAAGCCACGCGAGATATGATGGTGGATGAGATTGAGGCGGCTGCGCAGTCAAGTCGCGGTGCGGCCTCTGCAGGATAGCCGCAAGAAGATCCCGATGGGAAATCCACCAGCTCATCGGCCCTCGCCACCGCTCTCCCCAGACACATGCACCGAGCGACCAATTCACGTAGCGTAGCTGCCGGGCACGGATTATTGGCAGCCAGTATTGCGCTCTGCTTCTCCATTGCGGCTCACTCTCGATCCTACCGCCATGAGTGCGCAAGGTAGATGCTCCCTGCTCTGCGTGGTCGCTGACTCCAAGGGAGGACCGGTGCGAGTTCGCAAGGCCAGTGACCGCTCCGTCACCGACCTCAAGCTCGAGATCAAGAGGGCCAGTGGGGACGCTCTGCGGCTTGTCGACATGGACGCGCTCACGCTCTACCGTGCCGAGCGCAACAAACAGTGGCCGGCGGCGACATCACCAGAAGGAAACTTGTTCGTGGAGGGCGCGGCGCTCGGCGAGGCAGCGACGATGAAGGCGCTTGATCCGGCGCACAACGTCGGCGAGTACTTTGCCGATGACTTGCCGGGCGGCGATGCCGTCCACGTGCTCGTCGCAGTACGAGACGTCCGCAAGCGCGCCGCGTCAGACCAAGCCTGCAAGTCCAAGCACAAGCGGCACAAGTCGAAGGGTTCTGCGAACGACACTGTCACCGACATGGACACTCATACTGACCTTGAGTCCGTACAGCTGCGCGTCGATGTCCCCTAGTTTGATGCGCTACCGGAGCACACGCACCTGCTCGTCTGCGAGTCGTTCAAGGCCATCTTCGACGGCATCGTGCGTCTAGCGAATGAGTGCTTCGTCTTGTGGCGCCCGGGATATATCCTCGTGGCGGGCAACCCAGGCGTGAGCCAGAGCATGCTCTACCAGTACTGTGCCTCACGCGCGGCACAATACATCGACGGACTTCTGAACGCGCGATTCGCGGCCAACGCCGGGGGCAAGTTTCGGCGCTACGACTCGGACACCGACTCGTTTGTGAAGCTCGAGGCCGACCAACTCGAAGATCTCAGCGAGCGCTACGACGTGGTGCGCTTCGTGGACGGTGAGTCCACGGAGCTGAGAGACCGGTGTGGCGTCACTATCCTGTTCGCAGCGTTCGGTCCAGATTTCGCCCAAGGCTTCCGTAACAGTGCTGTGTGCTTGATTGTACCGCCTTGGTCGCTTGAAGAGCTGGAGACGTGCAACCGCCTTCTGGGCGGTGGTCTGCGGCTGACGGACGAGATGTCCCTCGGTCGATGGCACAAGTTCGGCGGGGTGCCCAAGTACGTGTTCAGACGCCGACATATCAACCACCATCTTGTGGCATCGATTGAAGGTGCGATCGCGGAGAATCAAGCGAGTCGCGTGTTGTGGCACGGGAATCGCCGGCAGCTACTCGAGTCGACCCACTCGATGCATTTCCTGCTTCAAATGGTACCGACTAGGAAGGACTGCCTCGCCGCGTTTCAAGTCGAGTTCAGCTCGGTGTATGTCGCACAGTCCGTGATCGCCAAGACCGGATTGGACGACATGCGGGAGTTCGTGTCATTCGTGAAGCAGCACCGCGACAACCCGTCCGAAGGCGTGGCGCGTCGTGATTTGAACGTGATGATGTGTCATCGGTGACTGACTCTCCAAGGCGGACAGACGCTGCACATGTTCTCGCACTGGTGTGGAAGAGCTCGAGCTTCTGATCCCCAATGAGCTGACGACCGTTGAGTTCGATTCGTTCGGCGACTTGATGCTGCCCCCGTCCCAGTTGACGTACTACCGACCCCATGCGTCGCTCTTGCTGTCGATCGACGCGCTCTTTGTGGACGACCAGCGCGTGTGCTACTGCTTGCAGTTCGCAATGGAGATGAGCCGTAAGGTTACACAGGAGGATGTCGACCAAGTGGTCGAGGGCACCCGTCCGAGTGCGTTGAACTTTTTTTTGTGACGTCGTCTGTGAAGGTAGCGGCGTTGTGTGCCGAGCCGTTTGTTGCAGGGAGAGGCGACGATTCGATCTCGTTCAGTGAGTTCGTGTATGGCATCGACGCTTTCTCGGCTGACCCGATCCCGTATCCGTAAGACGAGAAGTGAGTCCTGGCAGGTTGCGAAAGCATGCATCGTTGACCAGAACAACAACGAAAGCATCACGTCTCTTTGCTTTACCGTCTTTACGTCTTCCTTTCGCTGGAGTCGCTTGTTGGCCGCGTAGTAATGAATCCGATCTCAGACACCGTATTGTGCGGCGAACAAGCGAATCCAAACGAACGCAAGGCCACGAAGGACGGCCAAACGGCGGAGAATGCGCAACAAACACAAGATGAATGCGCACCAAAAGGCCCACGTGTCGGCGCTTGACGCTGGCGAAGGAGTGCGGATGCTGATCTCGTGCTTCTCGTTGATCGTGTACTGCACACCATAGTACACGCCCTTGCGAAGCACGAGCAGTGCATCGATCGCTGGGACCGCTTGGGGTTCAGGTGATAGTACGTCATCGCCGCGAGCGGCAGCGACAACTCCTCCAAACGGTTAAAGCGGGCGGTCCTCACTTCGATGGGAACCTTCAGAGCGAAGGTTCGCGCACGCTCAGCTTGTCCCCGCGTGAAAGAGGAACAGGCGGTGGCAGGGTTCCTCGTGGATGTGCCCGATCAAGGTGCTGGCAGCCTTGCTGCTCCGATTTACGTACGCAAACTCGAAGAGCTTGCCCGCCCAAGTCCGGGTCCAGCTTGGCCGGATTGTCGCGCAGCGCTGGTACACAAGTTGGCCATCCCGCCTCGCCACCGCCACACTGACGGTGAGCCGCGTCGGCCCGACGTCGCCGCCTGGCCAAATTGCGACTGTCGCTCGCCGAACGCGATGTCCTTTCCGATGAGGTGGAGGGGGAGAAAGGCAACCGATTCAGGCGGTAGCTCTCGCAGCCTGTCTAGATACTCCGTCTGATATAACCCGCGGTAACCATGTGGACGACCGTCGACCGCAGATCGACCATCAACACTCAGCTGATAGGTAGTCGAACGTGTGAGGTAGGTGCCGACAGCGCCGCTTCCATTGCACTGACTCTGATTAGCGATGCCAACTACTTGTACCTGTCCAACTGCTCGCTGTGCCACACGTGCTTGTTGGTGCCGCACCTCAATTCGCACCATCCGTATCAACAGCCAGCTCGCTCGCTACTCGGCGTGAAAATAGTCATGAAGCGCGCGTAGAATGCTGCGAGTCTGTGCAACATCGATAGATACACAGACAGGAACGTCAGACCGCGGCGCAAACAAGTCTCCCAGCACGGTCTCTTTTGCTGTACGGACCGTTTCGAGGTGCTCGAGCATTGCTTTCCGCTGTGCTGCAGAGACTGAGTCGCCTTCCGACGCCTCGAGCTGGGCGGCGAGGTCGCACTCTTTTGCGGTCAGCAGATCTTGGAACTCGACGTAGTTGATGCCCGTGTTGGCGTTCATGACGATCTGGCACTGGTCGCGGAACTCCTTCCCGTCCAGCCCAAGCTCCTTCAGGTTCTCCAACTCCGCCTCAACAGCAGCGTACTCGCGCTGGAAGAAGCGCCAGAGTTCGTTCACGTTGTAGCCGTTGAACCAGTTGTGGTTGATCGACATGGTATCTTTTAGGTTGGTTACTTGGTGATACCACCCGCTGGGCACGAAGATCGCGTCGCCGGCCTCTTGGACGACGTACAGGGGCGTGGCCTCGCGCACTCGCGGGAACTTGTTCTCGTCAATGTTGCTGCTGGTCACGTCAGGGATCGCAAACCTCCCAAACGTATCCGTGAGCTTCGGCTCCTGCGTTCGAGGCGACACCAGTCGTGTCAGCAACTTGCCAAGCACTCGTACAGGAGTGTGGAGGGCTCGTACATCGTCTGGGTGGAAGAATATCCACTCCTTCCGCCCGCACAGGTTCACCGACCAACTGCATCCATTCAACGAGGCCATGCGCATAAGTAGTGAAGGGCAGTACACCATGCAGCACGAATCATTGCCTCTTGTCACCTGTATGAACGGAAGACGTCATGGTGGAGAGGAGTCCAGCTGCCGGCGGGTCCTGTTCAGGGAGTGAAGAGCCTGTCAAATTGACGTGTGGACGTCAGCGATCTTGCTGGTGTATACACTCACCAATGTAGACGAAGCGGTAGTCATCCTCGCTGTTTTCCTTCTGGTCCCACCACCTATCAGCATCGATTGGTGAGCAACAGCACATGATGGAATACAGATACCAACCCAGCAATAGCTTTACCAGTTCAGCCAGTCGTCTTGGAAGAACACTGGCGTCCTGCATCATGGCCAAGGCACACACAAGGTCAATACAGCAGTTAGCGCTAGGGAAAAGAAGGAGGCGATCGACGTCCACGCAGACAATGCACTTGTATAGCTCGTCCTGGCTGAACGCGTGCACGAAGTGCCAGTCCTTCAGGTAGCGCTTGCCCGCCCGCTTGTGCTTCAGCATGTCCAAATACTCTCCTGTTGCAAGGCAGTAGCATACACGCTAGTTTAAGTCTGACGGTCAGAATGGGTCGATGCGAAGGACCCAGCCGCTCACCGAAGGTCATGGTGCTGCGCGCCTCGGCGCCGTACTCGACCACATCTCCATCGACCACCTGTCCATGGCAGCAAATCACCCAACGAATTGCCATCAATATCCAAGCGAGCATATCAACGTTCAGCTATCACACCAAGCGCAACAGTAATCGTACCGGCACTTGTGCGTGGCCGTACTTGGCGCGCAGGAGCTCGTAGTTGAGCTCCGTACGCGGTCGCCCGCCGTCTGTCGGCTCTAGTTGCCGCGTCCACTGCGCCGCCTGCGGGAACCAGTGCTCCACCACGTTGCGCAGCAGCACGGGGCAGTTGGCGGCCATGTAGCGAGCGCAGAAGTCGTCGTAGCTCAGCGCCGAGGCGTCCACATCGTCGATCGCCGTCATCGCTTGTCAATCAATCAGTCGCTTGCCAATGTTCCTGATGGAGGCTTTGGCGCAGTGACACAGAGAGTGACAAGATCGGGTGTAATGTGTCTCCGGTTTTGATAAATTCGAGGTATGACGCTGGCGACGTCACTGCACGCGAAACGACGCGGCCGCCGTTTGATGTACAGAAGTCTGCCTGAATATGCAACGGAACATTTTTGATTTTCTTGCACATCTTATACACTTTTGTGTTATCGTGAAGATTGGTCATTGTACTGATCCAGACATCATGACAAGTAAACAACAAAATCCGGTCCACCCTGTAGATTCACGATTGGCTAATAACTGGACGATCGGTGCTGTGTATCTACAATTCCAATGCTATCGTGAAAATTTGAAAAATGGCAGTGAATCTTTACAAAGGTCACTGCGGCAAACGCACACCGCAGAATTAATCGAGATTGCCATTTTCCAATTCACCACCAGTCTCCAAGACAAGATGCCCGCCCAGTACATCAAGCGCGTCCGCCTCACCTTCACCCAGAAGAAGGACATCATCAAGAAGGCCCGGTCGACCTTGGCCATGACCTACAGAGAGTTGGCAGAGTGAGCAGCCGCCCAGTTCGACCTCCCAGCCAAGCCCAACACGTCAACCATCGGGCGGCTGCTCCGTGACGGCAAGATGCTGCTCGCGCAGCTCGTGGACGCAGCCAACCGGAAGAACAAGCCCTCTCGGCGCCGGCTCGAGCTCGACCAGCGGATTGTCGAGTTCATCACGCTGGCCGACCTCAAGAACATCTCGATTAGCGGCACCATGATCTGCCAGCAGGCCGAGCGGCTCGCGGTCAAGACGGGTCTGCCGCCGACGTCGTCTCCGCGCTTCACGTCATCGTGGCTGCACCGCCTCCAGGAGCGCTACGGTTTTCGCTGACACCGCGCCTTTAGCGAGGCTGGCAATGTGGACATGGAGGCCGTGCGCGAGGAGTTGTCGAGGCTCAGGACCATCATCGCCCCGTACCTACCGGACAACGTCTCTAATATAGATGAGACGGCGTTTTTATACAACGCCGTCCCGCGGGGCTCTATCTGCTTGAACGCCGCCCCCGCGCTCAAGCAAAACAAGGCGCGCGTCACGATGGCAGTCTGCACCAATGCAAGCGACACTGAGAAGCTCCCTTTGCTGTTCCTGGACACGGCGGCGGCTCCTCGGTGGCTGCCACAGAAGCCGGCGCACGTGCAGTATTTTGGCAATGCGACAGAATGGATGACGGCGTAGATGTTTTAGCAGTGGCTCGTCGCTCTGGACGAGCGCATACGCGCTACTGGTCGCCATATCCAACTCCTAGTGGACAACGCGTCCCCACACCATGACTCTGGCCTCCGATTGACGCACGTTCGCATTAAGTATCTCCCCCCGAACACCACGGCCAAGATCCAACCAATGGATCAAAGCATCATCCACAGCATCGAGCGCGACGTGCTTCGGAAGAAGATGCTCCATGCGTTGGACTACCTCGGTGAGGGCGTCGCCGACCCGTATAAGGTCGACCTGTTGACGGCGATGCCGTGGTTTGAATGTGCGTGGGAGAACGTCTCTCAAACTACAATTCGGAACTGCTAGCTGTACTCAGGCCTTATCTGTAAAGCCAGTATCTCGTTCATGCTGAACTAACAATGCCAACAAAGATCTTAAAAATGCTGACGACCTCTATAATGTGAGTTATAGCTTAAGCCCAAAAATTCGATTTTAACTATAATTCAGTATTTTCGGGTTCGAACCACACTCATCGTATTTTATAGCACTCGGTTTCTCTATTTATATCAGACGTGCATATTCAGGCAGATTCCTGTACACTTTCCAGCAACATGCATTTAAAAAACGTGAAAATTCCCCAATTTTCTGTATTCTTCCAGAGTTATTAGGAGGGTCTGATCGATGGTCTGATTGGGTAGAAAACCCTACATAATTTGATATTTTAGATATTTGAACTTTTTAAACAGCATAACCTCATAAAATAATGTCGTTTATATTGTATTACCGTCAAAAATGAATGGCTAAAATTTCGAATGCCTTCTGTCGATCCGCCTCGTGCAACATCACACTACATAAAGCAATTATTAGATAAACTGGTCAACTATGAAGTGGGCAGCATACAATGAAACAAATAAACAGCTAGAAATCCTTGCAAAATCAGTCCCTGTAGCAATCTATTAAGGTTAGGGCGGATGTTGCGCGAACTCGGTCTCCGAGGCGCGCAGTCGTTAAAGCAACCTTATAATTTCCATAGTTAAGCTCCATTAAGGGTACGAGATGTGACACAAGCAACCTTAGCTGATAAATTTCAGCTTTAGGAAATTTACCGTACTGTGAAATTTGAAATTTTGTCGGTTCAAATGTTCAAATCTTTACTGTTGAATTTTGAGTGAAGTAACTGTAATAAGTAAGTGAAGTACCATTATGAAGTCGTCAAAGCGAA